>JAHPZR010003299.1:0-10000 GCA_019787425.1 Platygyra sinensis | reverse complement strand
TACAAACGTCTGTAAAATTTTTCAATTTTCAACTTACATTTTCTCAGCCGATATTACATCTGAAATGCCGAAACTTTGCAGGGTTACTAAAGCAAAGGTGCGCTTTTCTAGTGCTGGTACATGTATATGTTTTTTATTTTGACTTGTTTGAATTTTCGGCCGCTATTTTGGAGAAGGGTCTATTAAAGGCCAGTATTGGCCATTATGCTTTGTGCGCCTCTGTTGTTCTTTTGGTTTGTCACGGGAGCGAGGCGTCCATTGTTATTAAAGAGTTCTATTCTTGGCCGCAAACAAAAGCCTCAGAATTTTCAACATCACAAAAATGGCCGCCAAGAGATCGCAGCGTGCAATGCTCAATGGACAATACCGGTCTTTAAGGGCTGGCAGAAACGTATTTTCTTTTATATCAGTCTTGCATAACTCATTTGGACTTGTTTGTTATGATAGGCATTGTTACCAACAAGAAGATTCTTTAATACATTGGTTGATGATCACCATCTTGTAGTAGTGCTTCTAATAAACCAGTATCATAATCCTGTACACTTTTCACTTTTCATTCTATAAACCATCTGTGGATGCACAAGTCAGGAACAGGGTTCAATGCCTGGACACTTGTTTCTAAATAGGCTCTAGTCTTGGGAAGCTACAATCTAAGACATAATTGTTGAGACAGCGTTCGCTATTTCCCCTCAATTTTGACAAAAGTCGGAACGTAATAAATACTCGGTTTGCTCAGGTGAGAAAAAAAATAATTCTAAGGCAACATTGAGAGGGATAGGGAGCAGGCATTATTCGTAGTTAAAGTCGAAGTTCGGTGTCCCCAACTAATTATGTCTTAGATTGTCTACGTCATTGGGTCTGAACAAGTAAAACAGATTTCAATTGATAAACAGTCGAGAAAGTGCCGGATGGATATTTTTGGGTCCTGAAGAATATTAGGCATGTACGGATTTGTACAATCTAAGACTTAATTGTTGGGACAGTGTTCTCTCTTTACCCCCTCGATGTTGACAAAAGTCGAACGGTATAAATACTTGGTTGGCTCAGGCAAGAAAAAAAATAATTGTAAGGCAACATTGAGAGGGGAAGGGAGCAGGCATTATTCGTAAGTTAAGATCAAAGTTCGGCTCAAGTGTCCCAACTAATTATGTCTTAGATTGAAGCTTTCATGTAGTTAATTCCTTATTATTATAAGATGTCCATTGGTAGTATTGTGTACCAGTCATAAAGGATAATCTTGCAATCTATCTTGTTATCTACTATTCAGTAGTATGTGGGAGCATCACAAAAACACGTAAATGCAGCATGCTTATAGTGAAATTAATAAAAACTGGTTTTCGCTGTTGCATGAACCTTCGAAAATCATAATCATACTTCATGTATATTGAAGGTTATGTTTGGCAAGCGTCTGCGTTTTATCTCATAGGTTAAGTGTCATCTTTCAGCGTGGTAAAAAGAGAATCTGAAGGAAGGTTGTTTAAACAAGTAAGTGGACAAACATGTTAAATTTACTTGCACTGTCAAATGCATCAATTCGCTCTAACTTTCTAAAATTTGGTCATTCTCTTTCACAGTTGCTGGATATGTTGAAAATTCTACACACGGTTTTGAAATAAATGATGTGACAGGTAACTATCATGTTGTTGTTGTTTTTTTTTTATTTGGGAATGTCGCTTTTCTAACCTTAGTTAAATATTTTTAAATACTTAAATTAAGCCCGAGTGGGGGAGGGGGAGGGGGGAGGGTGGGGGTTCTTATATGAGCTACATAGTGTTATGTCCGGCCAAAGGGTATGGTTTTTCAGCCGTTTTGGTCATAAAAAGGGTATCGATTTTATTTGATTTTGGTAATAAATAGGGTATGGTTTTTGTACTCTAGCCTTAGTGTGGCGTGTGTTCTTAGAAGAAGCCACTTTTCATCATTATCGAAAGAAAATCAACAAAAGCCCTTCACAAATTTATGGTTTACGGTAATTAGGGTAGGGAATATCGCCGAAATTTTGATCATAAATAGGGCAAGGGCATTGGGAAGCAGGCCCCGCACACCCCCACCCAACTTTTCTGGGAGTACACCCCGCGTAAATAAGTTCGCAGAAAAACACAAACTTGCCGAGACATTCAAGGCAAGGTTGGTAGTAGAATAGCCATCTTGAAGGAACTGGCTGTTTAATAAATCTTTGTGCAGTGTATTTATAAATATAGTAATTTCATTTTAATTTAATATATATTGGCTGCTGATTGTTCACAGGAATGGCGCTGACTGATCATCAGATGGTTGACATTCATTACAACAAAATGGCATCTCTGCAGGTACCTTGCTTGAGCACTGTAAATTGAAAAAAGGTCCGCTGCAAAGTCGTTAAAGAGCTTCACTGAAACAAGTGCGGAGGTTGATTTTAATTAACAGTTAGATTATAAGCTCGAGATTGATATCGCGCGGTAGTTGACGAGGGCCGCTCCCTTGTTAAGCATCATGCG
Source organism: Platygyra sinensis (assembly GCA_019787425.1). Lineage (NCBI taxonomy): Eukaryota > Metazoa > Cnidaria > Anthozoa > Scleractinia > Merulinidae > Platygyra > Platygyra sinensis. The sequence continues at coordinate 7,523 of JAHPZR010003299.1, read as the reverse complement.
TAGAAATCAAAAGCGACTAATCTTCTAGTCCGTTCAAGTAACTAGTAAATTATCTCAATCTTCTTTACTGACACTTGATAACGCAGAGAAGCGGCAGCCATTTTGTTAAAAACCTTACACTGCTAAGCCACTGCCTTTCTACAAAGGAATCATAGTCTGTTGCCGGTAACCAATAAGATAGAACGCTGGTAGAATTTATACTTACACAATCTAAATAGCTTAATATTCCTTAAAGCACAAAACACCAGCCTCTAGCGGGCGTTAGTTAGTTTGGGCGCAGCAAAGAAAACAGAGTCGCGAAAAAATAAAAAAATGGCGCCACGCTTTTTTTTTTTTTTTTTTTCACGCGCTGTTTTGCTACACGAACACTGGACACTGTAGCCGATTTGTAATGAACTATACTTCTGAAGGTTTCTTGTTAATTTAGACATCCTGTAAAGGTTTTCATCGACTTAATTGTACATGTACCTCATCAAAAACATGATAATCCCTGACGTTAATATGATTACTTCACGTTTTAAATGCAGACTGTCTTCGTTACAACTGGTTTCTCAGCACTTTTGTAGAGTCCTGTCTCAATTCCGATGATAGCAAAATAATCTTACGTTTTGTGAACAGTATACATGTATTTTCTTGAGCTGGACTCGTAAGCACTGCTCTAAAGACTTTAATTTAGTCGTAGGGGCATTCAGGTAGATGTGAAGTCATATTCCGAGCATGTTCAGCAACAGTGTAACAATGAATGTGAAGAATGATCATCGCAGTAAATTTCCAATTTAAAGCATTTGGAAAGAAGAAGCCTGAAAAAATCAGGCTTCAACGGGATTCGAACCCGTGACCTCCGCGAAATACCGGTGCGATGCTCTACCAACTGAGCTATGAAGCCACACATTGGGAGCGAGGTCAATTTATTGAGTTCATATTTTCCCGTGCAGTGAAGTGATGTGAAATATATATGAAAGAATTCATATTTGTACTGCGGTTGTAGATGAATGTGAAGAGTGATCAATTTACTGCGATGATCACTCTTCACATTCCATCTACAACCGCAGTACAAATATGACTTACAATTTTGTGTATATTTCACATTGTAAACAACTGTCCTTACCAAGTATTGCAACCACTGTATTTTCATTGATCATGGCATAGGAATGTGGCTATCCGCCGGAAATAATTATGTGAATGATGAGTTTGTTACTGGTGTTTTTCATAAACAGCGAGTCAGTGTTCCAGTATTTTTCCCAGGAGCTGTCCATGACCTGTTGCTAGTGAAGTAAACATAGCCAGCCATCCGACACAAGGGAGGCTCTGCTGCAACATTTTGGATCTTCTGTTCCGTAAGTCTGTGTGCATGTAATCTCATGCTGATGTTTAGGCACTCGCGGCGGTCGAGGTAAAGAACCAAAATTGCAGACGTTTGATCCCAGAAATGGATGAGACTTTACTCTTGCATTTGTACGTTGAGTCCGTCAAACTGTAACTATGACGGTAGCAAAACGAAGTATGTGAAAAACATGTTGATAGGCCACGTTTCGATATATCAATATTCTAATTATTGGTGAGTTGATGTGTGCCTAGTCCCATCACTTGGCTGTGTAACCGCGCGAGGCGGTTTTCCAGTCGAGAGACCCAAAAAAACAAATTGACCCTTGCTCACCATAAGTTCTCCAGTAGCTCAGTGGTTATAGCATCCGACTAGATCACGAGGGTCGTGGGTTCAAATCCCATCTGGGACTCGGATTTTTTCCGAGGTCTCCATAAATTCAATATTGTGTTGTTGTTATTTCATCTTGAATAAATAACTTGTAACTCACAAAACTGGGTTGTCCCTACTCCTGTATGTGTCGGAGTTCTCCAAGCTGCGGTTTTAGGTGAACCCACAAAATTATAAAAACCATGAACTCACTCACGAGGGCCTCGCCCGCACTAACTGCCGGACAACATTTTGAGAAGCGGTGTTTTTCCACTCCTGAAAACGCATGAAATGACATTATCATCGGTCGTTTTTGATTTGCCGTTCCAAAAAAAGCTCGGGCAAAAAAAAAAAATCGTATTCATCGTGACGTCATGCTTTTTCGAAAAAGCTACCATTTTTCACAATATATTCCGTCCTCAACGAAAAACGCAAAGCTAGCATTTCTCTAATTTCCTTTCGGTATGAAAAGAAACGTTTTTGGAAAAGCGACGTATTTTGTGACGGGATTAGTGTGAACGGTAGACTTGACTGTAGAAATAAAATTTGGCATTTTCAATTCCTTTGGCGTAACGTGTGAACTGGGCCTACAATGGCGTATTTGAAAGGACGCTGTACCCTCTTGGTACTAGTCCCAGTTGATGTAAACCGTAAAGGGGCCTGGTGTCACGCTATTTGGCAACTTTATAAAAACAGCTGCAAGGTGCCTTCCGCATCAATTGATTTCCAAAACTAATGATCTAGTTTTTGTTATGGAAGACTATTTGAAGGTACTGGAAACTGTTTCCTGTCGCCTGTCCCGCTACGGATGGCATGGATGGAAATGGATTGAAACTTGAAACAATTAGACCAATTTTTTCAAGTTTGATGCCACGAGTTTTTTTCAAAGATCCTTAAGAAATTTATTGATGGTTAGCCCTCTCTGATAATATTCAATAGACCTTTTTCGCTTGTACATTTTGTTTTCCCAATACAGATCATGTGATGATACTCAGGAGATTTGATCTTTTGTTTTGTTCATTAAAAAGGGTACATTCAAGCATGAATATGTCTGCATGTACTGTTTTTAATGAACGAGACAAAGGATCAAATCTCCGGAGTATGATCACATGATCTGTATTGGGAAAACAAAATGTACAAGCGAAAAGGGCTATTTGATTATCCTTCCGTCGTAGCTTTACAGAGCTTTTTGTGTATGATTAAAGCCTTAAAGTAATGATTTTAGCACAGAATTGCCCTCAAACAGCAAAATCCTTCCGTGACAATGCCCCTTTTAAAATAGGTGTTGCGTGACCCTACTCAACATGGTTTGGATTGTATTTTTTCTGGACAGGCATAAAACTCTTCACGAAGTAGGCAGCAATATTTTGAAGACTTTTTGCCCTCCCCAGATGAGGCTGGTGTGGACGAGTACCCGTGAATTTCTCTTGAGAAAATGTTGGTAAGATAACAATGATTAACTTGGCCAAATTGAATGCGTGAGGATGGTCAAAATACGTATGGCACGGTTTTTGTGTACAAAAGTCAAGGCGCGCTGGTAAAAGTTGTAAACCCCTTGACAACAAGTAAAGATCCAATGGCAATCCAGACGGAATGGCAATGCATTGCAATAATAACACTAACACACAATACAATACATTATAAATGGACGAATACAACAACAAAAAGTGATACTATTCAAATACAATCGTAGAACAATACAACAATACAAGTACGTACGCAATAGAGCACTATTTCCGTGTTTACATAGCCTCATCGCAACATGAGGAGGGTTGGGAGAATTCGAGACAGTTTACATGTATGCAAACGCACGAGACGTAGGGTTTGCATAGCTTTCGAGAATTCTCTTGAAACCTCCGAGTGTTAAGATGAGGTATCTTGTAAACCACAGAAGAAGTGCTGCTATTGGCTTTTATAACATAATTTCTTAAAAATAGCAGCGCGCTAAATTCTGAAACGTCACGACGTGTTTTTTCATACTCTCATCTGAACACTCCTATTGGACCGAAGCGAGGGCGCGTAGTGGCTCCAATTTTTTTTTATGAACATACGAATGCCCCACAATCAAAATTTTATAATGGTAGGAGAAACAACTTAATGAGGGAACATTAAGCCTTCGACCAAATTATCGTAGCACTTGTCAACACAACATATCGCTAACTGTGATAAAAATGTCATAAGATACAACTTAAAGACTTCTACTTATGTTACAAATCCCTTCTCAATATCGCCGCTGTTTCCTTCAAGGGCCTTGTTTACAACTCTTTATTTATTCTTTTCCTTTTTTTTTGAGCAGTCTTAAATGATGCAGTTTTTTCTTCCGATCGTTATCCAGGTTTTTCTAAGACATGAACGTCGACTTTCACAGATTGGACGCCAATAAATGAAATGCCACTGTATCCTACAGAACAGGTTATTGACAATTTCCTAATATGTTTTTTTAACGTTTAAAACTGTAACACTTGGTGCTATTCTCAATTAATACTTTCCCAATATAACTTTCTCTTTTTGTAGGATATTCTTGTTAGAATTACAAATAATACTAGTAATTATTATGAGTATTACGGAACCTTTACAACGCACTCCGAGTCGCTTCAACCCTTTTTGTTACTTTGTTTTCCAGATTTTGTGGGATGAAAATATTGTTCACAACAGAATTATTATTCCTCAGAAAGGTACTTTGAGGAGAAAGTTTTCAGTATTTTTTAATTAGTTTTCCTAGTTGTTGTTGTTGTTTTTCAATATTAAACGTCGTCTTATTTTATAATATAAGTTTTCGTTTGGGGGTTTTCCTTCACAGACACGTTTAGCCTCTTTCCCAAAATTAAAACCTGCAATGTTTGACTGCTCCCATGATTAATCTTCTAAGGAAATCTGAATCCTCTTCAGACTAAGGAATCAACCATGTATGAATATAGCTTTTGTCCTTTTGCTTTTAGACAATAACCTGCGAAGTATCAATGGCAATCAGTTTTTGTGTTTAAGGCACTGCGCTCTCGCTCCATAATTGACTTCAGTTGTATTTTTGCCTCCCGCAGGGTTTTGGACCCCAGAGGGCCAAAAACCCGAGGAGGAACACTTGAGGACCTCCCCGCGGTAATAGAGAGGAGAAGAAGAGAGGAATGTAGGTATTTCCGGTATATAGCCCGCTAGAAAAAAATCTCGATTTGATCGCTTGCACCGCCCGCAAGGGAATCGACGTTTTTGTCCCGCAAACGCTCATGTGGAGGCCAGCAAAAGGACACGGGCGCGAGGACCTTGGCGGGATCGGCGTCTTTGCCACGAGCTTTTGTTCCCTTGGTTAAGATTCTCGAGTTCAAGCTGGCCATGAAAAGCGTTTGTATTTGCCGGCCTCCCATTACTATTTCAGCTCGATTTAAATTAGCTCGCTTCGCGAAATGGCCCGAGATTATGTCTTATAACTAGTAATAGTTATCACTAAAGCTGCCCCCGCTTTCTTTTATTTCTGCTCATTGAAACAAAAATATTGAACGTTATTGTTCTAGTCGGATACTAAAAAAAACAATTGTCTTGATATGAACTCTTTTTTATATAAGAATATATTTTGATGTGACATCTTGGCCTCGCTACGAAAAGTGGTGTCCAGAGCACATGCACAATGTGCTGAACGCGATCCAGATCCAGAAACCAAACACTTGTCTTGATAGCCTAATAAATTCTAAATAAAACGAAAATGCCATAAGCTATAATGTAAGAATAATACAAGAATACTTTCAGCCTAAAATCGGCAGAAAAATAAGAATATTCAGTCTGGGCCGGAAAAATAACATCCTTAGAAAAGAAAAGAGTGTACGAGCAAACGTATCTCGAAAGCACAACAGAGGTGAAATGTAAACAAAAGTATCGCGTTACAGTCGCCATATATGCAAATTAGAGTCAAGCTTTTTGTCCTCAATGAAAACGCAGCAAAACATTTACATTTGGATCCCTGCCGTAAGATTACTCAGTGAAAATAAGCCATCCAAATAAACGAGATGCCAAAGGAATATTTCAAACTTTATTCCTCCAGAGCTAACATTTGAGAGAACCTAAAACATATCTTGCAATATCAAGAGAAAAAAACTGGCAAAAAAACAGAGGTGTCAAACTCTGCAAATTACAAGCGGATAACAGCGGAAGCCACACAGAAATATGACCTCTAACGGCCTTACTCTGACGAAATGTCTCCCTGAAAACACAGGATTAGTGCTTAGCGAAATATTCAAAGATCCTCCGATCGTACCATACAAAAGGGGCAAAACTTCCTAAGCGGCTACTACACGTGAATGGGAGTCGCGCAGGCCTGTCACCTTATTGTTATCCTTGGGTAATTCTGACGATCGGAAGGTACTATACTGATTTAGCTATTTAGTCGCAAATGAACCACACTGGCCTCGAATTTCGATCTAGTATACTTCAGGACTCTCTGAGCTGTTTTTCCCCCAAAATCCATCTTCAGGATCTCTGAAAGCGTTTTCAATTTGTTTTAGATCATAATCTCGGCCATTTCGAAGCGAGCTAATTTAATCGAGCTGAAATAGTAATGGAGGCCGGCAAATACAAACGCTTTTCAGGGACGCTTGAACACGAGATCTAAACCAAGGACAAAGCTCGTGGCAAAGACGCCGATCCCGCAAGTCCTCGCGCCCGTGTCCCTTTGCTGGCCTCCCATGAGCGTTTGCGGGAAAAACGTCGATCCCTTGCGGGCGTGCAAGCGATCAAATCGAGATTTTTTGCGGCTATATACCGGAAATACCTACATTCTCTCTTCTTCTCTCTCTATTACGCGGGGAGTCCTAAGGTGCCTCCTCGGGTTTTTGGCCCTCTGGGGCCAAAAACCCTGCGGGCAATGACAACCATGATATCATATTGTGATGGCCTCAGTCTTCTCACCTCATTCAGCCAATAGCACAAAAACAGTCTTTGTATTTTAAGGATACAACAGAGACAATTAACTTATTCAAGAAGACTAAATTGCCTAAAAGTACAATTTCTGTCTCAGTGGACATCACTAGTCTATACACACAAGACACATACAATGTACCACAAGAGGATAATTTTTACCACTACAGTGTCACATGCAAAGCATAAGGTCATATTTCTGTGTGGCTTCCGCTGTTATCCGCTTGTAATTTGCAGAGTTTGACACCTCTGTTTTTTTGCCAGTTTTTTTTCTCTTGATATTGCAAGATATGTTTTAGGTTCTCTCAAATGTTAGCTCTGGAGGAATAAAGTTTGAAATATTCCTTTGGCATCTCGTTTATTTGGATGGCTTATTTTCACTGAGTAATCTTACGGCAGGGATCCAAATGTAAATGTTTTGCGGCGTTTTCATTGAGGACAAAAAGCTTGACTCTAATTTGCATATATGGCGACTGTAACGCGATACTTTTGTTTACATTTCACCTCTGTTGTGCTTTCGAGATACGTTTGCTCGTACACTCTTTTCTTTTCTAAGGATGTTATTTTTCCGGCCCAGACTGAATATTCTTATTTTTCTGCCGATTTTAGGCTGAAAGTATTCTTGTATTATTCTTACATTATAGCTTATGGCATTTTCGTTTTATTTAGAATTTATTAGGCTATCAAGACAAGTGTTTGGTTTCTGGATCTGGATCGCGTTCAGCACATTGTGCATGTGCTCTGGACACCACTTTTCGTAGCGAGGCCAAGATGTCACATCAAAATATATTCTTATATAAAAAAGAGTTCATATCAAGACAATTGTTTTTTTTTAGTATCCGACTAGAACAATAACGTTCAATATTTTTGTTTCAATGAGCAGAAATAAAAGAAAGCGGGGGCAGCTTTAGTGATAACTATTACTAGT
>JAHPZR010003297.1:0-5000 GCA_019787425.1 Platygyra sinensis | reverse complement strand
AATTTTGGAGAGCAAATTTTACTATTCAGATGAAATGTCCGATGCAGAACTACTTAAGTCGTCAACTCACTCTGAAAGCACGGAAAGAAAGTCCAACACTCCTCACAAATGAAGTTCACAACTTTCTCATGATCAGCAACCAACAGCAAGCAACAGGCTGTCAAGAAAACAACTTTCCCTGATGAACTGTCCGATAATTAACCTTTGGAATAAGCAAACAGACTCTTAAGGCAAAACTTCTTTCGGTTGAAAGCATCAAGAATTCAACGTGGGTGAAAAGCAAGAAAAACTACGTGAAGAAAACAAAGTACGATAAAATTTGTTTTTCTTCAGTTTTATTCGAGTTTCTAGAGTTTCTGAGAGAAGCTGGTTAAACCAGAGAAGTCACAAACATAGTGTACCTCGTGTACAGTAGGATAAATTGGCTCTTCTGCAGTTTCTTTTATCAGTACAGTGTTAATTTTGTTTGAAGAGACAAAATTGAGTACGATTACAAGTTCAATACGGTACAGTTCATGCAGATAGATAAAACTCGCTTGGTTCCTGTTTTGAGTGATTTTTTCCACTTCCCAGCAAAAGCCAGCAAATTTAGTCAACAAGCCCAGACACTGTTTTGTAAAGCAGCCAACATCAGTATCCTTTTATATTCAGTTTCTGTTTCTCCTCCCGTGTTCCAGCGAGATCCAGAGGCCGACAACTGCCTTTAAACGACGCCGGCATTTTTTTGTTTTTCCAGGGGGGTCTACAAACGGATCATCTTCAGAAACTGCACTGAAGACTCGATGTGAACAATTTCAGTGAAGTCTGTGGGAAGGTGAGGTACTTTATTTGTCCACTCGCTTGAACAAGCTTTATGTCAACCTTTTCCTTTTGGCTTATTTAAGCACAGAATTGTAAGTGGTGGACTTTTAAGCGAAAAAACATTAGAAACGATCCGGTGGTTTGTGCGATTAATTGTGAATAACAATTACAAGTTTTTTTATTGTAAACATCTTTTTTGTAGTTGTTCTCGCGCCGCGGGCCGTTCTAATGTTTATGTAATCGCGATCTATTTTGGTTCAAACAGAATTTTTTCGAAATTTTGAACACTTAGTGGTCATATGATTGAAAATGCTTATTGACTAAGTTTAGGTTCGGGCCGGACGATGAAATGTTTTTTCCGGCGGCTCTCGGTTCAGTAATGTATGGAGCTCGATTAGCTCTGCTGCCCGTATGTCCTGACCTGGGAGCCAAATGGTTTCCCGTCCTCGTGGACCCTCCCACACAGTCAATTAAGTAACATAGTATTATCAAGGCGCAAAGAGAGCTAGGTGCGGGAGGAGACGAGAGGCAATCCCCTCCAGTAGGCCCTATTCCTCAAGGCTAAACATCCCGCTCACAAGTTATTTAACAATTAGTCGATGAGCCTCGCGAATTTATATAGAACAATTATTCCCTATGAGCCGGCGTTGGATCACCAAAAAAACCAACAGGGGGGGGGGGGGAAAAAAGGGCCCCACCGGGGGGGGTTTGGGGGTAGCGCGAGTTGGTTATAATCACGTTCATATCCACCAATAGTCTCCTTCGCAGCCGTTTTTAGGCTCGTCACGCAACGCTCCTCCCCACAAACGGCTGCTTTCCTTCGAACCACATACCTTTCCCTTTGTTTGTCGGTACAGGCGATTGACCAATCATATCACAATCATTGTTTGAAATCGAACCAATCAAATTGCAGTAAAAAGACTTTCCCGCGAATTTTATTGATCAGCGCAAATCTGTTCGTAGTTTTTACAGCTCAGTATTTGAGACTTAAAATGGAAACTCCGAAGAAAGTAGTCGAGGCCGATCGCTGTCTTATTTGTTCAACAGTTGTAGTAAAGAAAGAGAAGCTGTATATTTTTGGAAAATCAACGATTGACTTTTGCGAGATTATAAAATCCGCACTAAACGTGAATGTGAGAAACTTCTCAGCCAGTGAACAATTATTCATCTGTAGAGCGCAGTGCTACCAGAGATTGACGAAATTTAAGCGTGCATTGGACAACCTTAAAAAAGCAAAAAGTGAATTGGAGGAGGTTTATAAAGCGACTGTTCACCGTACGAAGAGACTGTGTAAAGATGATGCAGAGGGAGACGTCGCGCAAGAAGTCGACGAACATGTAGAACAGTCAACACGTGGAAAGGTCGCAAAAGCACTTCGTTTTTCTGAGGCTACCACTTGTACTTCTTCGCCCGGGGCTTCGCCTGTCGCCCTATCAGAAGGCCAACGTTGCGTTTTGGATGAGCCATTTTGCGGCTTCCTATCGCCAATTCAGAGTAACGGCGAGTTGCTGAAACGGGCTTTCATAAATACCATCACACATAGTCGCAACGTTGTCACTTCCACTCCTCGAAATATGTCGAGAAACTCTGAGGGTAATTCGCAAACTTCCAACGTAAAGCTTTCTATAAGTTATCCCAGTAAGAGTGTGAATAAATTCCTCCAAGGAAGCTATCAACTCATTGGAAAGGCCCTTGCTTGTGGCATTCCCTCGAGAATCGCTAATGCAGCTATGAACTGTCAGCCCGTTCGCAAACATATCGTAGAGAAAACACTGGGTATTTTGAAGAAAGAAGTAATGGAACTTTGCTCTAAAAAAATCCTTCGCTACTTCGAAAGTCTAGCAAGGAAGGTCTAACAGATTTTGATCTCCAACACGTGTGTGAAGAATGGAAAGTTAGAGCCCCATTATTTTATTCGTTTTTGATGACCTCCGCCTCTAATAAAAGAACAAAGGCTTCATCTTGGTTCGGGAGCGTTGCTGTGGCTGGATCAGTGCTTCTAAAGCAAAGAAATAAGCAAATGGATGCTACTTCTTCCCTTCTTGGCATCATGATGAAAACTAAGTCGATCGAGGTATGTTCTAAGTGAGATAAGCTGCTACCAGTGAGACGTAAGTGAATGCATTTGTCCATTATCGTTTTATTTTGACACAAAGTTAATCGAGTGGATTAGTCGCTCACACTGTACCTGTTCTATTATTTAATGACAATATCGTAAATTTCTTTCCTTGGCATACAATAATTGTAGTTAGAGAGAGTAAAATCAAGGAACCTAAACGAAAAAGCAAACCCCTTTTGCCACCAGAAAAGATGATGACTTGTGAAGCAAGGGGGACTCGGGTTGGGGACAGGTACGGGGTCGAAAATAATTATCTATTTTATTTGTCCTATGTGTGAATGGAGAATGAGAGAGCATGCAATACCAATAGTTCATTGGTACCAACCCCAAGGGGGGGGGGGGGGGGGTACTTAACAAAGTTTAATGCGGGGAGGCTCCGCCCCGATGTCCAACCCCTTACCCTTTTATATACCATTTTGGCAGTACCCATTTTATACACCTTTTATTGAAAACACAGACCCCTTTCACATACCTACTTTTAGAAGTCTTGTTCTCATTTCATGTAGTACTTAATAATAAGCTGATACAGCAATAAGGGGCGTCTATTCGAAAAAATATAATTAAAGGCCCTTTTAAACACCTAAATGAGCAATTTCCCTACCCTTATGTATACCTCAACTTGTAAAATCCCTACCCTTTTATATACCTGAAGTCTGAAAAAGGTACCACTTTAGGGCGGAGCCTCCCCGTATAGGCCATTATAGGGAGTACCCCCCCACCGGAGGGGTACCAACTAGCTTTGATATATTTTAACAATAGAAAACAAAGGGAACAGCAAAGGAGAAAATTGAGTAGTATTTGTGATGCTTATCTTATTGTTTATTATCTAGATTTTAAAAACTCTGACTGAAAATGTGACTGATAAAGGATATGTGATTACTTTAGAGAGGTTTGCCTGTATAAGCATTATAATCTTGATTATATACATGTTTCCTCATGGTGTATTATAATCTGAACTCTAAAACTTAATTCTGTTGTTTTCATAGGCAACCATTTCAAGGTTCAACAAGTTAAAATTGACCAATTCTAATAGTAACATACTCAAGAAACTTGATACTCTTGGAAAAGATCATGATGCATACCTGAATAAAACAAAAGATGGGATTACTAAGGAGAATAATCTGTTAAAGAAAGCCAAAGAGAAGTGTGATAGTGTGGTGAATAAGCACAGTGCTCATGTTTCTTGTTCAGCTTCATGCACCACAGAGGTTGATTGTGCAAAGAAAGAGGTCCAGGACTTAAAGGAGGCATGTCATCCTGGTTTTGTTGTTTCATTTGATAATATAGACATCCATGTGCAGCGCAGAAATATGACAATGGACTCGCAAAATCGTGATTTTCACTGGATTAATCACCAAGTCATTGAGAACAGGGTGTCAGGAGCAACCTTAAATTCTAGCGAGCCTCAAGGCTTCCTGTCAAATGTTTCTAATCTACAGTTCCTTCCCACACTTGAAGATCAAAGGCGTCAAAGGCATAACTACATTATTCTGACATCCCGTATTCTGGTGAATTATTTCAAAGCTCTCTCTCCCCTTGCTGAAGCATGCATCCAGCACATCCCACATAAATACTCTGAGGAAATGTCAAAAAAGACAAACAAGGTAAATCAATATGCTTAAGTAAAATTACTCTTTTCAAAACAAAGGGCAAGAACTGGCTTCCAAAACTCTTATGTCATTTCCAGGAAAGATTGTGGATGTGTAGTCCAATAGAAAATTGCCTTGAATAGTGTTATTCAGGCTTTTGCCTTACTCACTGTCTTAAGTCTTTTACATCATGAGAAAATGAAAGGAAAAGAAAATGCCTATCTTCTTTAATTTTGATTATGCAGTTAAATATTCTGATTAAAGAATTCTGATTAAGTAGTTAAATATAATATAAATAATAATAATAATAATAATAATAATAATAATAAATTATAATTATGATCAATGTCAGTAACATTATATAATAATAACAATATTTCTATTACTACATTTTTTATTTCCTTTTTTCAGACACCACTAGGCTTAATTTTCAAAAATGAAAATGTTAACGAGGATATGGTGGACATTTTGAAACAGTTTCACTCATACCT
>JAHPZR010003296.1:0-13493 GCA_019787425.1 Platygyra sinensis | reverse complement strand
CAGAAACGGTCAGTTAGTAACTGTACTAAAACCACAGGGAACTGAGTTGCATGGTCATTTTAACTTGGAAAAACTTAAAATTTTCCAAGTTGTAGTGGTAGGACGATATCATTCATCAATGACTCCTTCACTCCTTCACTCCTTCACTCCTTCACTCCTTCACTCCTTCACTCCTTCACTCCTTCACTCCTTCACTCCTTCACTCCTTCACTCCTTCACTCCTTCACTCCTTCACTCCTTCACTCCTTCACTCCTTCACTCCTTCACTCCTTCACTCCTTCACTCCTTCACTCCTTCACTCCTTCACTCCTTCACTCCTTCACTCCTTCACTCCTTCACTCCTTCACTCCTTCACTCCTTCACTCCTTCACTCCTTCACTCCTTCACTCCTTCACTCCTTCACTCCTTCACTCCTTCACTCCTTCCCTCCTTCCCTCCTTCACTCCTTCACTCCTTCCCTCCTTCACTCCTTCACTCCTTCACTCCTTCCCTCCTTCCCTCCTTCCCTCCTTCCCTCCTTCCCTCCTTCCCTCCTTCCCTCTTTCCCTCTTTCCCTCTTTCCCTCTTTCCCTCCTTCACTCCTTCCCTCTTTCCCTCTTTCCCTCTTTCCCTCCTTCACTCTTTCCTTCCTTCACTTCCTGTTAAACATTTGAAACCCCAGGGGGAACTCCCATATGAGAAGGTTGCGCTGTCTAAGGCAGTTTTACAGTCTCAAGGCATCATGTCAAGCTAGATATTCTTTGAACGTCTGACGCAATTGCTAAATATCTTACTGCAAAAATGATCTAAATTGAACAGACTTTCGCACGAACGTTTTGATAAATAGAGGCTAATTATATAAATAGAAAATTTCGGAACAATGTCCGGTTATACATGTTTAACTGTACTCGATTGCCGAAAACTAAGGAGAAAATCACAAAATTGATGAGCTGTATAAATTTTCCAATTATGATTCAAACCGTGATGCAAGGTTTTGCCGGGACGATCAACAGACAAGAGAATTGAAGAGAATTCGAACGAAGCGTTTTGCTATTATTTACACAGTGTTGTAAACAAATGCTTCAAAGATGAATACAGACATGGCGGAGTGATTTGAACAAAATAGTTTATAAATAGAAAAAGAGCACATTACACTAAACTGGGAGTTTAGCAGTCACTTATATCGTGTAGGAAAGGGAAGAAAAAAAAGATGAAGTTATTACAGCATGGGGTATTTGGTCAGCCATCCAAGCATGAACCCCACCGAATGGGGCTCAACTTTTTTGAGTTGATGAGACGCGGTGCTGTCCTTGTACATGTGGTATTATGACAACAACGGTAACAAAGAAAGAAGACAAATCACTGATATGGTCTGATATCGCCTGGCAAAATAAAGAATGAAAAAAAAAATAGGAATGGAAATGAGAATACGATTATTCTGTCGTGCTGATCGGTCAAGAAGCCCTATACTTTCTTTATAATTGACTCGGACGAGGATCACCGATTGCAATAACTTCATGAATGCTTCAACGATGTTACTTCTCCTCGTGTATTCTTTTACCGTTGTGTTTTGCCAGTGGGCTTTAACTTTAACTTAATCTACGGATTAAAACCTCAAGTCAGTGGCATCAAAATTGTCGCTGTTTAAGTTACAGACGATCCATTTCCAAGTTGAGTGGCTCATAGCCACTGTAACTGATTACTGTACTCTAAGTTATCAACTTCAAAATGTTTCATATTTTCATTTTTTTACAATGGGAAACAAAGAACACCGAATGAAAGTAATGCCACTAATTTGCTTTGAATTGTCACATAATAAGGTTTCATCGAAAGCATGGGCGTAGCCAGGATTTTTTCAAACTGAGGGAAGGGGGGGGGGGGGGGGCTCACGCTGAGTCATACAGAGGGTACTCACCAGATTGTCACCTGGACATTGTAGGTTGTTTGCTTACAAAAAGGCTTACAAAGGGGGGGTCACGGGCACCCCAGGACCCCCTGGCTACACCCTTGATCGAAAGATTATTAAGAGCATAGTAAAGAGTACCACATTAAAGCACTACATCTCATCCACAGATTTAAAAATTTAGAATCACTTTGTACAGCATAGCAAACTGCCCAACATGAAAGTAGCTCTCATTAGTTATTTAATTAATGGCGACACTGCAGGGGCACCCAACGAGAAACTTCGATGAAATATCTGTTCGGGAGAGTCTACCCGCTCTAAGACTTTCGGATAATGCATTGCCAAAAAGCTACTGATTTCTTACTAAAACATCACCTAAAAGATTCGCAACCAGAGAAATGCAAGGAAAAAAAAGTCCCTTAGATTTTCGGAAGGGATATTTTAGAAATTTCTGGCTCTAAAAAAGGTCGCCTAGCATTTTCGGGTAAGAAAAAAGTTCGCAGAGAAGTTCTTCGAAGGTAACGTTCAGCTAGCAAATTCTGAAATGAAGAGTTCATTCCCTAAAATTTTCGGGCACTTCAATCTTTAGCTAAGAAATTCGAACAGATCAAATTTTTCTAGCTGATAAAAACAACTCTTTAAACAGTCTTTAAACATTACAAGGAGCCCAGAAATATCCCTCAGAGGCTTTTTTGCTTAATTTGATCGTCGGGTGCCCCTGACACTGTAGGGTTACATTTTCAGTTTCAAAACCTGAACCATCCTGTGTAAAATAATAAGATGCAGCACCACACGAGTGTTTGCGATTGAATGACCACACTAATGTTAAAGATGCATTTCAGTTAAACAGATATTTTTTTCTGGTTAGTGTTGAATTTTCCTCTGATCTGATTATCAGACTGACCCCCACACAAGCACAATGCAAGCCTCGTTTCCTTGGCGTGAAATACCACTTGACCGCCTTACTCTTGGCAAGGTTCTCGGAGAGGGCGAGTTTGGAATGGTGGTGAAAGGAGAACTGACTGAAGATGACGGTCACATCACATCATGTGCTGTTAAGAAGTTGAAAGGTACGTGTGTTAATTTTTCGTTGGTCATAAGAAAATCGTCTTAACTGTGAACTGTGAACGTAACATGAGCAAAATATCCTAAAAGATAGTTGCTCCTAGAAACTGCGCTATTTTAATAGCTTTTTATATCTTTTTTATATTTCCTGTCCATTGGTTTGATGAAAGAGCAAAAATCGGCATTCAACTACCCTTTTGTAGGAGAAATGAATTTGAAAGTAGGAAATTCATAACAAAACTTAACAAATACACAAAAGGGAAATTCAACTTCCATATCTTGTGGCAAACACGCAAGATTGAAACCCTCTTCAAACTCAAGGACAAAAACACTCACTCATCGCACGTAATATACAGAGGCACGTGTACTTGTAATCAAGTTTACATTGGTGAAACTGCACGCAATCTTGAAGTACGTGTCAACGAACATTCCGATATAAACAAACAATCGGAACCGGCCAAACACTTAAAGACACACCCTGAACACAAATTCACATGGGACATTTTGACTTCGGCTCACTCCTGGACAAAGAGGAAAATAAAAGAGGCATTTTACATTGCACGCTTCAATCCAGTCCTAAATAAACAAGTCCAGTCATTCCATCTTACTCTATTCCCCATGGGAACTAGCATTACGTAACCACAAATATAAAACAGTTGGTTGTATGCAAATTCAATCACTCTGAAGATGATCGCAAGATCGAAAACGTTTAGTCAAACATTTTAACAGTTTTTACCTTTTACTATTTTAATAGCTTTTTGTCACGTCTTTATCGCTCTAATAACACATGCTGTGTCCTCTCGATTCACATTCTTTCAGATTGTGCCACAGAAAGTGATCTGAGAGATTTGAAGAATGAGTTAGATACAATGGTTTTAGTGGGTCATCACCCCAACCTGGTTAATCTTATCGGTGCATGCTCAAGTGAGGGTGAGTCAGCGTTAAAGTAGAACTGAATATTTTTGGATTAGCAGGGGAAACTCTTTAGACGCCACGTTTCTTGGGGAGAGGAAATAGAAGCTTCTGTTGGAAAGGGTAAGGATATGTACTTCAAGAGGTGAAGGATAGAAAAGGTTAGGGTCCACTGTCACTTAGCTACTTAAAGGCATAAGAAAAGGGAAGTAAGTGTTTCTACTGCATGTAAAATGGGTACCATTTTAGAATAATTTTCTATGAAACGTTTATCAAAGGGTTACCTTTTCGATCAAAAATGGTATATAAATGGGTATGATTTAATATCCTCTCCTTATAAAACGTTATTGAGATCATCTCAGCCCCCAACAACCTTGTCCCTAAGGTGGTTTCGCTGTACTGTTTCGAGGGTGGCAAAGGGGGGGTCATGATCCCGTTTACCGCACAAATTTTAACAAAATTCACGCGTCACGCACAGTTTTAACAACATTAATTCACGAATCACGAAATTCAACTTAAATTCAATCGAAGCTCTTACCTTACCCGCTGTCATTAAAAAAAGGAGCCAAAGCGAATAGTGGCCGGGTTTGGTGGATGTGCTGAGAAAACCCTGAAACCGGCAACCGAAATCACAGTCATCAGGGATTTTGACAGTTTTGTAAACTAGCAGACATATTCGTGAAAGCACCGGACGTGATATATTTTTGGCACCGCAAGGCGCCTTTCGAGCGTTTACGACTGGGGTACACCTGAAGGCTGTTTTGACATCGCTTAACACGCGCTGCCAATATCTTGGTCACGTTTTAAGCAACGCTGTATCTCTCTGCTTATTCCCATAACCACCGTCTGGCGTTTTGCGTACATTTTTGGGTTATTTTTGGACATTTTGGGAAAGAGATATTTTTTTCTCAAAAAAATATGTTAAATTGAGGAAAATACGAAAATAATATTGAAGATTTGATGAATTTTGAAAATTGAAAATTGTAGTGAAGAATTAGTAGACGGATACCAAACAGTCTCCTACCAACCTGGGGCTCTCATTTCCGGTGGTCAACTGTTTGGTAGTGTTTCCAGTCCATTTAAATCCTAACAATTCCCTTTTATAAATTTCACCCCTATTCAAGGTTTACCTCCGTTTTAAAGCGCAAGGGGAGTCTGGGGGCATGATCCCTTAGGAAATTTTTAAAAAAGAACATTCAGAAACGTTGTGTCCAGCGTCTCTCCAAACCAAGTATCAGTTTCCCAGGCAAAGCTGGAGTTCATTCAAAAGAAATATAATGAAAATGGACAAATGGTAGGGGACGGGGAGGGGGCAAGGCGACAACAGAATTTTCAGTTGTTTGTCATTGCGAATTTACTTTTTATAAAATTTCAAAAAAGACATAAGGTAACTGAAGTTAATCTTTGTCAGATTTAACTTTTCAATTTCGTTGAAATGAAACGGGAAACCAATCAAATATTCCACTTGATAAGTAAAGAAAAAAAAGTAATGTGGCATGCAGTTTTCAGAGCCCAACCCCTATGAATGAAAACTTCACTTTTCAGGACTTGCAGCATACAGCATTGTGGGGCGTATTCGTGATGCAAAGTAAAATAACGTTTCGGAAGATAGAATTGAAAAGCATTTTCTAAAACGATTTTCAAAGCAAAATCGTAGTCTTATTTTGAAAATACAAGAAAAAAGGGGGGAGACCGCGGCCCCCTCGGCCCTTCCCCTAAATCTGCCTATGGTTTTGAAGAATTTTATTGCAGTATTCAGCCTCTACTAAGAGAGATCTATAAAGACCCTCCCCTGCTTTCATACAAAAAAGGAAGGTCTTTGGAAAACGTACTCGTTAGAGCAAAGCTTTGAAGGTCAAAGTTTTGTTATCTCGACCAATGGGAGTCGTGTTTGGCTTGTCAACCATTTGTATCTTCAAATGTAGCTTTTCAAGAGTTGGTTCTGAGAAGTCTTGAGGCTTCGCCTTTGATAAAGCCTTTCCTGACGCCTGGAGGGTGGCAGGAGGGGAAATGTGTATATATTGGAAAGTTTCTGTCGGTTTGAAGTGCGTGAGAACGCCGAGAATGGATTCCTTCTAAATCTTTTGCCCTTATATCGGCATGTATCTAGGAACGTTATTTCGGTATCTGAAATTTCAGCCGTGAATTTTATGGTCGTTTTGAATCAGTAATTGTTGGAAAAAACGTCAGGAAAATGAAATTTCACGACCTAAAACAAATAATTCACGAATCACGCATACCTAAGACGATAAATCACGCGTCACATGCTCTTAGGTGTTCACGAATCACGTTTCTTTTTAAGTAAATTTAACGCGTCACGTTCAAATTTTAGCGCTCATCACGCGTCACGCATAAACCCTTTGCCACCCTCTGTTTCCAGATTTGAAAGTAAAAGCGCTCTGGGTCATACGGAGCTAACGTTTGCGAACAAAGACATATTTCCGATGGGAGCTTGTCTTTTTTCAGCGGAGACGACCGACACCTGGAAATACATTTGCTTTCGCTGGCTGGGGCTAACAAAAACCTTGGGACTTCTAGAAATTGCCGAGTAGATCATTATTTCTCTAATGCGCTTGTTTTTCACGCCTTAGGTCAGTTGATGATCGTCATAGAATTTGCAGAGCACGGCAACCTCCATCATTACCTTCGTGATCACCGAAAGAAAAATTACGATGACATGAACAAATACAGCTTAGACATAAGTTCCGCGGAGAGACTGAGGATAGCGTGTGACGTGGCTGAGGGAATGAAACATCTTGCTACTATGAGGGTGCGGTACAAATTCTTCCATACACTGTATATGCTTGAATCATAATTGTTTGTAACATGTCTAGGTCAAAAGGTCTTGTTATACCTCCTAACTCAAATACGTTTTCCGATTGGAGGAGAATCTGTCACGTGTCGTGGATAACTACAATTAAGGAAACAACAACTTGAACCTTCGATGTGCACGTGATCAGGTCGTGCTCCTTGAAACCACGGAAATTTGTTGTGCCACCCGGCTGCAAGCAAATGAGTAATTTTTCGCATATTTTTGAGTTGGGAGGCATAACAAAACACTTATGACTGGCCCCACAGGGAAATAGTGAGTTTTGTTCCATCTCAACCTTAATGTTCAGCGTTGAGGGTCCAGAGGAAACAAAACTCATTGTTGCTCTGCAATGAAAAGCATTCTGCATTCCACTTTCGAAGTATGGTGCCTTGTCAAAAGTAGCCCCAAAGCCCCAAGATTGTTGGATTGAATTAAGCGCTTTAACTTCTCTCCCAAAACGAAACAAGGGCAAAATGTTTTACTCCCAAAAAGCCCTCAGACGTAAGCAAATTTTCCGGTCATTACATTAAATTGCGGTTTATAAGCCCTTGGCTTATGCAACTTCGTAAGAGGTTTTGGATGGGCTATAAACGAAGGGGCTTATAAGTTATGTCCTGGGAATTAAAACAGTGTTGATCGATATACCATTTTCATATACGCCTTTATTTTATTACGGGCTTTAAAACATCATAATATAACTCGAATTCAGTGAGAGGGTATATCCGGGGAAGCTTGCGGGAGTAATATATTTTGTTTACAGGTAGATAAGTCCATAACGAGGGGAACTTATAAGATCAGAAGGAGGACTACAAGTTTCAGTTTACTATATTTTACCTGAGTATTCCCTAATAACGTATCTTAAAGTGTATATGACAGATTTTTTGTTATTTGCTCGATAAAATTTCCACAATGTACTGATAAGAATAGCAAAACAAATTCTTCGATATCGATTTTTCTTGCAGGTGTTTTAATGTATCAAAAGTGTCATATTTCACTTCCCGTGGGGTACAAAACCGCGAGACCAAAAACAGGGGACTGGAAATTATTGTGACGTCATTTCAGGACTCGAAGCTTTGCTAAAAACAGATTTCTCCGACATTTTCTTATTTTCTTATAAACAGTGCACTGTTGTACCATTTTTTAGCGAATTTTCTAGCTCAGAATCAGAAAATGTCGGAGAAATCTGTTTTTCGCAAAGCATCGAGTCCTGAAATGACGTCACAATCATTGCCAATCTCCTAGTTTTCGTCTCGCGGTTTTGTACCCACCGGAAGTGAAATTTGACACTTTTGGTACATTAAAACACCGGCAAGGAAAATCGTTATCGAAATATTTGTTTTGCTATTCTTATCAGTACATCGTGAAAATTTTATCGAGCAAATAAAAAAAAATCTGTCATATACACTTTAATACATATCTTTTATATTCCAGTGGGTGCATAGAGATCTCGCCGCCAGAAATGTCCTTCTTGGTGAGGGAATGGTAGCTAAAGTCGCCGATTTTGGGTTAACACGTGATATTTACACGACCAATGTGTACGAGAAGAAATCGGAGGTATGAACTAATCATTCCTGTTGTTGACGTGATAACAATTAGCGAAATAAAATACATGATTGAATTTGACAGCAGTTTTTTGTATTTAGTTCAATTCTGTAGCAAGATTTCCATTCTCTTTCTGTTCTTGGAGTTATCTGCTGTACCTTGAGTATTGTGAGATCTGGTTATGCTTCGTGTAGCTGTTAGAAACGGCACAAACGTGCCTGATTCAGCTTCAAGCTTTCAAACTTTGTTCCCGTCGTCATTACAAAATAATGCTCTCTTTGTGTAACAAATTTAAGAACTAAAAAACATGTACCATGTTTCTATCGAGTTTTAGTAGAATTCTACTATCATACTAATGCAAATGTTGTAATCTGATTGGCTGAGCTACTCGTATACTATCAGCCATTAGTAGAATTCTACTATTATACTAATGCAAATGCTGCAGTCTGATTGGCTGAGCTACTCGTACACCATTAGCCATTAGAGTACAGTGGCTACCGATCGTCCACGAAATGCGATGCTTTTATAGTTTAAGTTTTAGAAGGAATGTTAGATGTAAACGGGTAATTAAATTTCTGAGAAGACTGAAAGAAGCAGATTTACGGTTTCTTAACTTTAAAAACTTGAAAATATTGAAAAAAGAGCGGGTGCGCGCGGAAACATCTGCAAATTTTCCAAGGACAGTTCGATACTTGCAACTTTGAAAAGTTCATTAAAGTTCAATAATGCGTGGGAAAATCATTGGGAACCGTTATTTGCGTTAATTTCAGTTAGAATTCTACCAAAACAATTAGATTATTCGCTCTCGATTTCTATGAGGTGATAGTTGATGAGGCCGAACTATAGAAATCTCGGGCTCATAATCTAATTGTTAAATAGAAACACGAGTGAAAGTCTAGGAGAACAAGAAATGGTGTGGAAACACGAGCCGTAGGCGAGTGTTTCCACAGCTTTTTCGAGTTCTTCCTAAATTTCACGAGTGTTTCCATAACTAGATAGAGACACGGAGAACATGTTTTCTATTTCTTTTAGAAAACACCGTGACGAAAAACATGAAAACAACTTCTTAACTTTGATTATCCAAATGTAAATTCTCTTGGCTCGCGCCATCATTATACATCAACAGCTCATGCTAGTTCTGTGACTTTATCGAGTCATTATTAAAACACGACCGTTTCAACTAATCAGCGCCGGTGTTTTATTTTGTTAGGACTGTTTTCTAAAGGCTAATGGTTGCTTTCCTTATTTAAGGGTTCCATTAAGGGCCAGGCACTGAGCAAGTTGATCAGTTGTGAAGACGATTTTGTCTTCCTGGTTTGACAATGTGGAGAAACGTTTTTCTTATAAAGATCGAAATTTAGCTCAAAAAGTTTTGCTTTTCTGCTGAAAACGTTCATGAAAACCCTGCTTAGTATAACACCGCAGTCTTCATGAAAACCCTGCTTAGTATAACACTGCAGTCTTCATGAAAACCCTGCTTAGTATAACACTGCAGTCTTTATGAAAACCCTGCTTAGTATAACACTGCAGTCTTCATGAAAACCCTGCTTACTATAACACTGCAGTCTTCATGAAAACCCTGCTTAGTAGAACACTGCAGTCTTCATGAATTGCTGTTTTTGTTCATTTACTCGCAGGGCAAGCTTCCAGTAAAGTGGCTTGCGGTGGAATCTCTGGAGCAAGGTCTTTATACCAGCCAAAGTGATGTGTAAGTTTTGGTTTAAATCCTAACAACCTCTCTCTTGATGAATTGTGGCTGATTTTTCTTATTAGATTTCATGACAAGTTACGTTGTTTTTTTAGTCATTGAATAGACAAATTATTTAGAAAAGTAGCATTGCTTACGATAC
Organism: Platygyra sinensis; assembly: GCA_019787425.1. Lineage (NCBI taxonomy): Eukaryota > Metazoa > Cnidaria > Anthozoa > Scleractinia > Merulinidae > Platygyra > Platygyra sinensis. The sequence continues at coordinate 3,430 of JAHPZR010003296.1, read as the reverse complement.
TACGTTACTGACAGTATTAACATTTCTTACAATACGAACGTTGGTTTTTATGACAAATTAAGTTGTTACCAGATGAAATAAGCTAACGATCTTTTCCTCGTTGATCACTCCTACTGCTGTGTTGGTCCTGATTTAATTTATCATGACTACCAATCCTAAAGAAAACTGCTAAGATAGCGAGCACTTTCGTGTGCGTGTACTGTATTTTATCAAGTCTCCATCCAGACTTACAAGCTTTTTTTTGCGCAGATGGTCGTTTGGAGTCTTGCTTTGGGAAATCGAAACTGGAGGTGAGTTCTGGTACCTGGCAGTACGTGTTGCGAGATTAGTGCTCAGGCCAGGAATTGTGCAATCTTGAAAATCATTTGAAATTAATGAGGGTTATAGCTTGAATGGATACTCCAAAATATGACGTCATCACTGATCTAATTTGCATAATAGAAAAATGTCAATATCTCTAAAATGAAAAAAAGATATTTCAAAAAGAAAAATGCCGTTCTTCTGTATTTTGAAAGGCCTTTTAAATAAGCAGAAAATATTTTTCATGTCATATGCACTGTAAATCGGTCTTGTTACACCATAATTAAACTTGATAAACCTTTGGTAAGACTTTACTAAGATCGGTTGGTACTTTATATACACAAATTTAAGTGTCTCACCATATTTTGGAGTATCCATTCTAGTCACAACCAATTAATAAGTCCTCCTGAAAACTCCAACCTCGGTACCAGAGCTTTTCCCTTGTAAATTAAAAGATTGGGTTTAAGTCTCTTAATCTCGCTGTGTTCCTAAGTTAAAACTTTTTAGTATTTAAGTATTTTGATATTTTAATATTTAGCATGTAGATTAGTTTGAGTAGATAGGTGTCCCCAATTAGCTTACTGTATAGCTAAACATTGATATGGAAATAAAGTTATTATTATTGTTATCATCATCATCATCATCATCACTATCATCATCATCATCATTATCATTATCATTATTATTACTCCTATTATTATTATTATTATCATTATCATTATTATTATTATTATCGTTGTCGTTGTCGTTATGTTATTGTTATTGTTGCTGTTGTTGTTATTGTTATATCTGCATTATCACCTCGCCCGCAAAAAAATAAATAATGGCATATTTTTACTACCTTCTTGTTTGATTTGGAGCAACGAAAAAACTGCTTTGAATTGATCCTATTTCCTTGAAAATTACTAAAATTAATGTGCTGTATTATACGAACCGTGTTGGTGCGGTGGCCTCATGGTTAGTGCGCTCGACTTCGGATCGAGCATTCCGGGTTTGAGCCCTGGCTCAGTTAACTCTCACAGTTCCTATCTCCACCGAGGTGTATTTAAGCAATAGACTACAAGTTTCTGTGGGTTATAAGCTGATAAACCACGCGGGATGTTGGTAGAACACGAGAAGAATTTGTAAACCACGAGCCGCAGGCGAGTGGTTTACGAATTCTTCGAGTGCTCTACCAACATCCCAAGTGGTTTATCAGCCTATAACTCATAGAAAACTTGTGGTCTATTGCTTTTACATAATAATTCAGAAGACGCGCGATTTTTCCGTGAGTTTAACGGCACAATAACCCACAGCTGATTGACCAATCAGAGCGCGCGCATTGATTTGGTTATTATTGAAAATTGGGTAATGGCAAATATAATGCTGGGGTTAACTTTGTGATGGACTAGCATCCCATCTAGGGAGAAGTAGAAGTATTCTTAGTTGTTTCATGCTATAGAAACCAGGATAAGCTCCGGCCTGATGGGCCACTTGGCTCGTACGCAGACTTAATTATACGAACCATGTAAAGCGTAACACGCAGCATTATTTTTAAATTGTAGCTGCTAACTTCCCTTTTGTGCATATGCAGGCTGTACCCCATATGCTGGGATATCAACACGTGAATTGCTGCCCCACGTGAAAGCAGGATATCGCTTGGAAAAACCTCATGATTGTTCCTCTGAACTGTAAGTAACTCGTGACAGAACTTAAGTGTTTATTTTTTAATTTTTTAAAATTTTATTCGAGTAAAACAAACAAAGCAAATTACACGTCCAATACAACTACTAGAGTGAATTACAAAGCAACAAAATAAAGTAAAACGAAATAAAAACACAAGTTGAAATATGAATATGAAGTAATATGAAAATATCAAATAACCCTGCCAAATATGAAGTACTAATTAAACAATACTTGCGTTCAATCCTGGACATAAGTGCGAAGCTTAAATGGCTTACGAGGTCCATGCTAAAAGGAAACCTTGGCTGAAAAAGCACTCGTGTTGCAAATCACAAGTTGTCGTTTTTTTTTTATGTGCAAAGCCGTTATAAAGGTCATACAATGCCCCAGAAATTTGAAAACGCAGCGTGAAAATTTTACGGTTAGACCTACCTATCGACGGAGTTTTTTCGATTACGTTCTTCAAACCAAAGGAATTTGAAAACTTCGGTTAGGTGTTTTGAAAAAGGAGCTTTTTGAAAACGATGGCGTTACAATGATGATGTGACTTCCGTGACAGAGTTTTCCTCAAACACAAATTCAAAATGACCGGTGATTGTTGCGTTTTTAGATTCCTCTGGGGTGGTGACGGGGCCTTAGATCTCCTGCAATGCAAATAAGCCACTTCCGATTTCCCTTGTGCCTCTGTTTCAAAACGAGTCTAAGTGCGAAACCATTCGTATGAAAATGAGACTGCATGCAGAACTCATTTTCATATCAAAGGTTTCGCACTTAGACTCGTTTTAACACAGAGGCACAAGAGAACTGGGAATGGCCTATTGACACCACAAATTACCGTAACCTTATAAATTCAACACGGCAGCGGTAAATAGGTTCTGATTCAATGGCTGAAAACCAAACGCTTCGCATTCAAACCAGTTGTGGAGATATCTACATCCAACAAAGGGGAGCAGGGATGGCGCGGTGTCGAGAGGGTTTGCCTCCCACCAATGTGGCCTGGGGCCCGTTTCTCGAAAGACCTGGTAACTTAACGGGCCCGAAATCATATTTCGAAATCAAAGTCTCGAGAAAAGGAGGGTGTGTTCTGACCTCTAATAAAGTTCATTTTGTTTATTTAGCTGATAACTTTCCTGTACAACTGTTACTGTCAAAACTTTTGAAACTCCCATCTGGAATGGAAAGCAAAACAACTTAACGGGCCCGGTAATTACCGGGAGCTTCAAGAAACGGGCCCCAGGGCTCGATTTCGACCTGGTGTCATATGTGAGTTGAATTTTCCGGTTTCTGCTCCCTCCACTAAAACCAACTCCAAATTCCAATTTTACCAAGATGAAGGACCCGTGTGAAAACCAGCTTAGGTTGATGTGGCTTCCTGTCTAAATATGGTAAATTATTATTCAATTGTAATGGACTATAAAGCCCAGAACCAGTTAATAAAGAGAATCATTCAGTGTGTAATGCTTAGTCT
>JAHPZR010003295.1:20000-29690 GCA_019787425.1 Platygyra sinensis | reverse complement strand
TTGTTCCATGTTTTCACTGATGTTCATGGCTAGGAGGTCCCCTGAAAACACATCAAGAGTTGCGAGGTTAGAACTCAAATTCTCCTCACTTCCAGCGAATCACATCTCTGATTCTCGTACAAGAATTTGCTTGTCTAATCAGTACGCTTATCCGACATGATTTGGCTCAGACAGATTACACTGCACGGGTTCCAGAGTTTTACTTTAAGTTTTGACTATCTGTTCTTCTATTGTATGGAACTCGAGGAGTTACCAACTTACCTATTGCACTTTCGATGTTCATATGATTTGCCTTGAGAGCTTTCTCCGCATCGTCTTGCTGTACACAACGAGAAAACACACGGCATTTAGTATTTCCAAACATGTTTAGAAAAGAACGGTGGAGCCTTCCTGTTCACTTACGCAAGGCTCGGAACAAGTGTAGAGAAAATGCTTATTTCCACTCTGCCATAAAGCGATGACAAAGACGGTGTTATAATTATGACAAGCCATTCAACCCATTAAGCGCCATCTGTAATTATTACCCATCTATTACGCAAACTCTTAAAAACTCTTGACAATAAATAACGCCCCAGAGGCAACTCTGCTTGATGCCTGAAGCAAATTACTCAAGAAGAGAGATATTGGTAATATTGCACCTTGATCAGTAAAACATTTCACCTAATAATCATAATATCTTTACGTTGTGGATTCACTTATCCTCAAGCCCGAGTAAATACGACTTTTAAGAGATCTATATCCTTTCCCAAACGTGTTCAACAAGCAGGTTGAGACACATGCGCTGAATTTAAACTCAGAGTCAAATGATTGAAAAAGTATTATACAGTTATTAGCCAAGACAGCAGTCGTCACTAAGTAGATGTGTTCCCTCACCTTAAAGCCCATGTCTAGCAGTTGTTTAAGAGATCTGTTCATCCAGGCATTTGAATCATTAGCAGGTTTAGGAGCCTAAAACATACCCAAACGATTAATACATGTGACAGTGACCCAGCGGTAACAGAACAGTACCCGTATTATTAAACCTACACTTATCATATCAAACCTGGAAACCAGAATAAATATCCATCTTATGAGATCTACCTGCTTCTAGGAGCTACAACAATGAAGTATTCTTTTCTTTTTTTCCTTCAAAAAGCGACTGTTACGTGGATCCAAGAAGAATGTCAAATAGTATAAAGGTTGTACACTGATAACACGTGGCACAAAACTTTGGCGGAAGTTAAAAATTGCGGATTGGCGACTTTTTGCATTTTGTGGTAAGCGATTTTTGCGAAAGACTGATTTTTGTGGATGGGTATTATATTTTGCGATTATCAGGAAGTCGAGTTAAGCTGAATTTCTTTTTTAAACAAAACGCAACCGACAAATAAGTGAAAAACATAGAGAGATGTACTCGGTATCCCTCCATTACAATTACATCTTGCCCTTTTTTGGCTTGATCGCTCCGGCAACGGCTCAGCAAAACCTACGGAATCACTTGATGCAGTCCTCTCCACTTTTGAGAGACGTTGTATATAAATGGGACCGAGGTTCTCTTAGCGATGTTTGTATACAAAATTTCGGCAGAGATTGTAGCTCGTGGAATAAAAACTGCAGTTATCCCGTGCGTCTGTTTCAAAACGAGTCTTCTCACAAAACTTGGTATGATTAACAAATTGACGTCAGTTTTTTATGCGTCTTTCCTGTTATTGATCATGAATTTCGTCATAAACATTGTCAAAGTAGCTGTGGACTACTTTGACAATGTTTTGACGAAATTCATTGTCTATAACAGGGCAGACGCATGAAAAACTGACGTCCATCTGTTTTTTTCGATAACAAACTGTCAAATTGACCACTCTCACTCGTTGCCGCATCGCATAAATTATAAATTCATGTGTCTGTCCGCTTATTGACGATAAAAATTAGCCAATGAGCGCGCGAGAATTTGTGCTGTTATCGTAAAAAAAAAATGGTTTGACTTGTTTGAAAATGGACATGTAGCCGAAACACATTTCCATAAGAATGGTCTTGTAAGAAGAGACACAGACATAGAGGCAAAAGACAACCTCCACAAATACTGAAATTTCGTGCCACAAGGTATGAATCAGAGACTAGCAATAGACAATCCTTACCCTGTTCCTTTTGGATGCTGTAGTCCATCCATCCAGTGATCCCTCGGATCCTTCTTCTTGTTCCAAGTTTTCTTGTCCCCACTCAAAATCTGCTAATGACATTCCTGTACTTTCTAACCACTGCGAAACTTTGCTGTTGCTTGCAGCTTTAAGTTCAGAAGAATCCGATTTTGACATTACACTGTCCCAGCACGCAGCACCTGTTATATCTACAGAATTGCTCCAGTTGGACGGATTAGAAGCCGGCACTTCACCCCAGCCGGACGCAGACAGTTTAGTGCTAGAGTTTGGTGTTACACTCGGTTCTGATTTATTTTCCGCAGCAGATTTAACAACAGAAGTAGAATCCAAAAGTGGTGGTTTACTTGACTTCGAATTTGTCACTCCATCAGAACTGGAGTTTGGTTCAGTCCATTTGGTATTGGTCTCCGCAGGTGTTCCTCCCCATGATGTTGTGATGTTACTAGTCCCAGCAGTTGATGTTGTCGGTAATTTGGCCTTAAATCCCTTTCCAGGTGTTTTGCTCCAACTTGGAGCCTCAGGCGCACTTGAATTGTTCGCAAGCTCGCACTTTCCAGATTCCTGACTATGTACTGATGAAGAAGAGTCCTTTGGATCCCAGTTTGAACTGTTCCCTATAAGCCCTCCCAGCCCCCCTTTAGCCACTCCACCCCACCCTGCTGCCAGTCCTGCATTGTCTTTAGCTGTCGCTGCATCAGCAGCATCAATAGCCTGATCAATTGACTCATCAATAACGTCCCAGTTCTCAGTTGGGGCTGGATAAGCCCCTTGCCAGTTACTACAAGGTAACGACTTTTTGTCCACATTGGAAGTAACATTTCCTTGAGCCGAGCTATCCGACTTAAGTGCAGCAGACATTGAAGAAACAGAAGTTTTTGGTGAAGAATTGGCAGAGTACTGACCCTTTTCAGAGCCAGCGTCACTTGAAGAAGTCTTTAACTTATCGCCTATTGCTCCCTTTGATCCAACAGTGGGCCAAGTGTCTTTATCACCCCCATCAACAACAAGTTTTTCCCATGTCCCTTCCTTATCACCCCACTGTCTGTCCTCACTGCCCCATTTATCAGAATCCTCCCAAGTTTCAAGTGAGTTACCCCATCCTGATCCCTTGCCAGGAGCTGATTGTGACCATCCTGAATCATCTACTGGCTCTATGGCATCAGCAAACTCCTTGGGCCCAAAACGATTTGGATCCTTCTTTTTGCCAACTAACAAAACAAAGGTGAGAAGAAAGTCATAACTTGACAACCTTTGTAAATATTAGAGTAGAAACTGGGGATTTCCGGTGGTTGTGAGAATGAAATATAATCTTGCTAACAAGCTGTTTAACCTTGAAACCTATCATAAGTCTTTAAATCAGCTTTTAATAAATTATACTCACTTAAGCATAGACTCTCTTACTTTCTTGCTCAAAACAAGAGCATGATTTTGCTCGAGTCTACTTTACATGTGACAACTACACAATTGGATCATTGGCTGTGGCTACAACACATACCTGTGTTTCTAGTGATAAGATCACTGGGCACCCTTATGACAGAGATAACAGCAATTATAGGGGATGACAGGGTCTCTATTTTGACAAAAAGACAAAAAAAATACAATGTAGTATGATTTGCATCACCTGGAGGGGCCGGCTTTGGTTGAATCCTTGGCTGCTGTGGAAGTGATTGTTGCTGTGGTAATGACTGTGAAGGTGCTTGAAACTGTGCCTGTTGCTGTTGTTGCTGCTGCTGCTGCTGCTGCTGTTGTTTCATTTTCCTTTGAAACCTTGGTGGTATTTCTCTAGGGTATTGTTGCTGATCTGTACGCTGCTGTTGTTGTTGTCTCTTCATGTTCTTCATTGTTAACAGTCAGAAAGTAACATTAATATTAAATGCGTTGTGCTATTTTGTTCATGTGTAATTATGTACAGGCAAGTATTTATTGACAAGTCTTCATTTGATCAGTGCTAATAATAATGATAATAATGATGATAATGATAATGATAACAATAACGATAATAATAATGATAATAATATTTTTTAATCTAATTACATGTATGCTTTATTTCGATTTAAAAAGAGACTATTTTACAAGCACAACAGAGTTACTTTAAAGCACAATTTTATTTAAACAAAAAAAGATTTCATAAAGTTACAATAATAGACCATTTTACAGTTGTCGGCTTGGTGACCTGGCCTCTGAATGGCAGCGAGGCTGGAGTTGACCTTGTTTTGATACAGACCTCACTGGTTATGTTGTGCAAATCAAGTTGTTCTTATGCTAACTAGCTGACATTTACATGAGAAAAGCACAGAGGTCTATATCAAAGCAAGGTCACCTCCAGCCTCGCTTGCATTCATGGCCAGGTAACTAAGCACACAATTGTAAAACGGCCTATTCCTATTTGTATAAAAAAAATCACATCATGATCCCCACTTATCTTCTTAACAATGACCTGGGGAAGATACATGTAAGGAGAGATAAAATCTTTTTGTCAGTATTGTTTATAAATGTCACCAGAACTCACCTGATTTTTATTTGCAGCTTTCTCTTTCTCTTCTTTTTCTGCAACACAACAACACAGTGACTTAAATCAAAATAACAGTTAACTACCAGTTAACAAAAATGTATTGAGTATAACACGTCACTAAATGGATCATCCTCTCAGTTAAATGTGTGGCTGGCAATAAAAACTTACCTTTTGCTGCTTGTTGAGCAGCCTGAAAAATATAGAAAGTGTGTGATTAGCAAGGCTATACCAAATCAGTAGTTTCAACATTGCAGGAATGGCCTAGTCAAAATATAGGGTATTGGAGATGAAGTCACCCACCAATGACAGACAAACCCCTAGGAACTGACCGGCACTTACAGTACATGAAGCTAAGGCTTCATGATATAGATCGTACATGGTTCATCTCATGGAGTTGCCCGTAGCACCACAGTTAGCTTATTTATTTTGTTTAGTTATTTATTCTATCATCGTTCTGTTTTTCTTTTATCATTTCTAACATATCATAAACACCGGTGGATAAGCCCCACTGTTTTGCTCAAAATTTTCCTTAAATTGGGCTTGTAGCTTATTTTTTTCTGAAGTTTGAGAGTGCAGCTTATCTGCAAGTGCGGCTTATCCACCAGTGTTTAAGTAAAACTACCATGGGTGGGCACCTCGCATGGGTCTGAGGGTCCTGTTCATGCCCTCTCCTTTTGGGCTTTTTTATTTTATTTATTTAAATTCTTATTTAGTTTGTACATGTACATGTATTTATAGCACTGGCCAGTGAAGTTGTTTTTGGTACAGGCAACAAACCCCACTGAGAGCTCTTTCAATTTGAACAACATTCTTCTGCAAACAAGGCTTCAGAGCATTTACCTTCTTTGCTGCTTTCTCTTTGTCAGCCTTTTCCTTTTCAGCTTTCCTCCGTTTTTCTTCCTCTTCTCTCCGCTTTTTCTCCTCTTCTTGCTGACGGCGTCTTTTCTCTTCTTTCTCTTGTTCAAGCTTCTGTTGTTTTTCACGCTCTTTTTGTTCCCTATTTAAAGCGATTAAAAAGCCGTAAATCATTTGATTTATGAACCATGTTTAATATAAAACAGGCATTCAATCTGAGGCTGTGGAAAAAAATTAAATAAATGTTTGCCAAGCTTTTCAAACTTCCAGGCAGTGATACATTGAAAACCAGAGTTTTTCTCTGAGCAAAACTTATTAAAAATCAGGTAGGTACACTTTCAATAAGACACGGTCAACTGAAGCTTCGTCATTTCCTCTAGTGCGCAATACACCTGTAACATTTACAAGTGGATGTCAAGGTGGCTCAAAACAGTTTCCAGCACTTTCCAAGACGTAGATTTTGATGGGTCATTATTACCACTCTTTATCAGTTGATGCTACAATCATGGTATCAAAGTACTGTCCAATCAGTGGTGAACAAGTTGGTATTATTTTCGTGACAGAATAGGTTACCATAGCAACACTATGTCCTACTAAAAACACCCTTAATTTTAGCTTTTATTTCAAAAACGGCATGGTGAAATTTTTTCTTATTAAAGAATTTTGATAACCAGGATGAGATGCAACTTTTGGCAAGGTTTAAAAGAATTCTGTACATGGGGATCAGAGCCACCTTCAATTTTCGAAAATTTAAGGTGGATCTGATCCCCACGTACAAAATTTTTTCAAACTTTGCCAAAAGTTGTATTTCATCCTGTTTATCAAAATTCTGTAATAAGAAAAAAATTCACAGTGCCGTTTTTGAAATATAAGCGCTAAAAGCTAAAATTAAGGGTGTTTTTAGCAGGCCATAGTGTTGCTATGGTAACCTATTCAAAATAATGCCAACGTGTTCACCAGTGTTTGGGCAGGGTTTTGATACCATGATTATATGGTAATTTTACTTGTAAAATAGAGTTAACAACTTGTAGCGTTTCACGGAGATCACATTTATGTTTCATTCCTTAAGTCACGCTATACTGCAACTCGTGTTTTTACTAGGTTTATTACTGTCAATGCTCGGGATCAAGTCACAGAAAAAAAACATTTACATAAGCAGACATGGCACTTTGATGTGTGTGGAATAAACATTACTTGTCCTCGAACTACAATACCAAATAAGTTTAACTAGCATAATTTGTGCTCTATTCATCTCTTCGCCTTATATGCTCATTCCCGGTTCGCGTGTTGGGACGCAGGCAGCCTAAACAAAACTATGTTATTATGTGTAATGAATACAAGATAAACGATATCAAGTTATCTTTTATAATTGCAGCTTGCCTGTTCTCATACCAAACAACGCCTTGTGTTGACGTGTTCTTCACTAGTGCAAGTAGCTAGTCCGCGATTTGTCTGTAATTTTCCCCGCCTCCCCCGCCCATTGTCAATAAACAGCTGGACTACAGGGTTGGGTGCACACCTGTCACTTAGCTTCGCACGTAGCAGGCCGGGTGGGACCCTGACCCCACCTTAGGCTTATATCTATCCGGGTGTGGCATGCGCCACACTCGTTGGCTCATCCCTTATTTCCAGGTGTGGCACGCGCCACACTTGTTGGCTCATCCATCACTTGCGGGGTGTGGTGCTACCACCCCCTATTTCCATGTACCTATTTACAGGGTGTGTTACTGCCACCCTTAGATTTGCTAGGGAGCACCCAACAACCTTAGTCCCATTTACTGCCAAATGGTTTTCAACTTTATTGTGTACTTATGTAAGCGTCCAAAGTTGTTAAGCGTCAATTGATAAAGAGTGGTTATAATGACACATCAAAATCTAAGTCTTTGAATGTGCTGGAAAGTGTTTTGAGCCACCTTAAGCAGTATGATTATTCTCACTTTTCACGCCTTTTCCTCTCTTCATTCTGTGCTTTTATTCTCTCTTCTTCTAATCGTTTCTGTTTTTCAACCTCCAGCTACAAATGCAACAAGAAAAAAATTTACTTTTACAAATACTAGTTAACAGATACTTCACATGATATCACTAATAACTAAAAAAACCTCCTCAATAGTTAGCTGAATTGTCACAAAGGATGCAGACCCCATCCATTACACAATTACCACAATGCTGTAGCCATCATTAATTTGAAAGTGTAATCATTCATAATTATGGTTGAGTAACAATATGCAACATACATCAGACAGTTTCTTCTGCTCAATTGTTTTAGTCAATTACTGAAGAGCAACTAGGCTCATTGGACAGCTTACTGTTCAGACACACACACAACATGTAACACTACATGTATCTAATATAAGGCATGTAAAACACATGTCAAAATCTCTGCACCTGCTTCCTTTGCTTCTCTTTCTCTTCTTCTTCTTTCCGTTTCTCTTCCAATTCCATTGCGATCTTCTCCATTTCCTGCAATGGGCATAAATCACCATTAAAGGTCTTCAACTACTTGATGAAAACCAAAAACAATAACTTGAAACTGACAAAGTGAAGGTGAAGTTTTGCAGATGAAAGGCACCTACTTTTTCTCTTCGCCTTTGCTCAGCTTGCAGTTGTTTCTTGCTCTTGGGCTTTGGCTAGAAATGAAAATGTGGGATTATTATTTTATACACAATTTCAACGACAAGTATAGCAACAACAATAACTCTATTCATACTAAGAATAACTTGATAGAGTGGTTTTCAACTGTGTGAATTAAATTGCATTTGGTCTGGTTTTGTATTATGTACTACAAATGATTTTTCCTCTATTCACTTGTGAATTCAGCATTGTAAAAAGATCAAAAAAGTGCTATTACTTTTGCTACAGGAACAGGTGTCTTTCCTTTCTTGCTGGATTGCTGAAAGGGATAACATTAAACAATACATTATCAAGCCAAGAAAAAATAATAACATTAACAATAACAATAATAATTATTACAATCCATCAAATATTTTGCCTCGCGTACGATTGGTCTAAACACGTCACATGACCGAATACTGGGGAATATCTGAGATTAGTATAAATTTAACGTAGTCTATTGTGAATCTGTGAATTTGATTGGATATATTTACTGTTTTCTATCTGCTGATAGTCAACAGTCACATATCAGTGCACATCACGCACGAACCTGATGTAACATAATAAAACAGTTCTTTTCTACGCGTTACTTGACATTCATTCTTTTTATGCCATGAGACTACGGCAAATGCGGCTGCGCCTCGTTGACTATCTGCTTGTAGAAAACTTGGGCTCCTAGTCTAATTGTTAAATATTCCTCAATTTTCAAAACTGTGTGTGTTACAAAAAAGATTTGAAGGATAAAAAACACAATAGCCTCCATTTTGGGTGAAAATATGCTCGGATATTTATCCTTGGACATTATCTGTTTCTCATAGCTCACAGTTTTCCTTGAGCTACGCTCTTGGAAAATCTTCGATTCTCAGAACAGAGGATGTCCAGGGACAAATATCCTAGCATTCTTTCGCGCCAAATGGAGGCTATTGTTTATTAATAGTAATAATAATGATTAACATTTCTTAGGTGCAAATTAATGTGTGAATATGATTAAATGTACCTTACAAATTAACCAAAAAAATTGACAGTTAAAAGTTTAAAAGATGAAAAAACAGGTTAAAAATAATTATTTACAATTCTGTGACAACTGCAACAACATTACTAAGGAAATCCTTCACTAAGCGAACACTCTAATGACTTACAGCTGAAATAAGAATATTCTGTTGAGCCCAGCCATTTCACCTACATCTAATTTTCACTAAAATGTGTAGTTCCAGATAATATCCATACCCCCACCACAGAGGGAATTTCATGCAAGTCCCCCTGCTCCCCGGAATTTCCATTTTTTGAATGCAAAAATAACCCCCCCCTCCACCCCTCCAGAGAGAGAGAGTGCAAAATAATAAAGATGTTGTGTGTTGTGTGTTTTATTAGGAACAGAGCTTTTCTATAGCTTGTGCTGGTTGACTTTTCTTCCCATTCAAGTGAGCAAAAGTATGCTGGGTTGATTTAGTTAAAAGCATTGCAAAATACTTGACAAATTCAACTGTTTCAACCAAAATTGATGATGGTTGAAAAAGTTGATTGACCAAACCCAGAGATACATGTACCACCTTAAAAAACTGAAATTTGGGTGATTGA
>JAHPZR010003295.1:10000-15000 GCA_019787425.1 Platygyra sinensis | reverse complement strand
TGTTCTCAGTTTATGTTCTGATTGGTAAATACTCTTTTAGGTGGCCCAGTTTGCGGCAACATTTTTCACAAGTTGTACTTCTTTGACTGCAGAATGCCCACAATATTCTTAAAGCTCTCTTGATGCAATTTCAATCTTTTCTAACTGATTAATCATAAAATTTTACTGGCAATTTAAAACTTTAAAACATATGCACAGTCAGCTCTCCAGGGTCTTAGTTACAAGGATCTTAATAAGTAAATAATAACAAGTTAAACAGTGCCAAGCTTATACAGAAGTAAAGAATGCACTAAATGGTAACATTTTACTATCAAAAGAGAAAAACAAATAACATACATGTATTGACTGACATATCAGATGAACATAAATAGTCATTTGACAGATTGATAAAGAATTCAATCAGAAGAAACAAGAATTGCTATAGTTGTTACAAGAATGAAGACAAGTTTCTATGAAATGAAAAGAAGGGAAATCTTAGTATCATTATAAATTTAAGCTGTGATTTCCTGGTGTTCATTATGGTGTAGATTGGATATTCACCACACAACAAATGGAAATGTAAACCAAAATTTGCAAAAAGTCACGAGATGGTATTTATTTTATTCAATTGAAAAGTCACGGGATGGCATGATTACAAGAAAACAAACCAGAAAAACGCTTTCCGATCTGACTTGTGCTATGTTTACGTGTCACTCATGGCATCGAATCGCAGGGAGGGCATTGTGTTGGGTTTACACGAAACCAACACCACCGTGAGTTCAAGTTATTCGTGACTATATTTACGATTGAAAATTTAAACATTGCTTTACCTTGTTTCCAGTCAAAAATGTCCCGCAAGAAGTCAAAGAAAACCTGAAAAAAGTACATACAATTTTTTTTAAATTACACACTGCATCTCTGGGAAAATAGTGTTCATTACAGAAAAGTCAGTCATCGGAAGCATATTCAGTTGAAAACTCTTGACATTTTAATTAAATGGAAGTTGCAAGTTTTACCTGATCATAATCTTGCCGATGTGAATCGTTTCTGTAATCTAAATAAACGAAAAGAGACCGTGATATCACACAAGATCACACAACAATGCTGCTAATAACGGCAACTAACCCTCCGTAAATTGTCACCCCTGCAGTCATCGTACAGGTCGGGTTCATAAAAAGTCAGCATTAAAAGAACCATTGTCGTAAGAACACCTCTACATTATCCATATTCAACTTTAATAGATAAATGTGTACACACAAAAGTCCGTTACTACCTAGAGTGAGAAATTCGAAAGCTTTGCTAACTTCATCGAACTGCTTTCTTGCCGAGAAGTCGTTCTGGTTCTGAAAAGCGAAAGCCAGAAAGGTTTTAATTTATTAGCGAACAAATGGTGCAAACTATATAGAAAGTATGTAATAATCTTGGATTGCACATATCAAACAGAAAATATAAACATGACTTTAAAACACCAAAAAAAGCTGCTCGAGCAACAAAATGATAGCAGTGCCAAATTAAGCCTACAATATTACACTGCGTACATACCTTGTCGGGATGAAATTGAAGCGCAAGTCTCTTATATGCCCGTTTGATTTCGAACTCATCTGCAAAATAATGAGCGATTCTCGATAAGCCAACAAACTCTAACAAATAATGGCTCGGGTAAGTCTTTTTTGAGAGCGAATTTGGATAAACCGGTGCCTTCAATTTGCCTAGAAACCCATTCTCCGTCGCCCACTTTGAGTCGGAAGTTCCTGCATGGTGAACCCCTTATGATGTACGTACTGTTGTACTAAAAGCATATGATATATCCAACAGCTACCTTTATCGGTTGAGTATTTATCTACGCCTAGTATCTTAAGGTATTCTTTCTCCTCTTCTTTTGGCATTCTGTTCGTTGTCCTTTAGGTATCCATAAAACCCCACACCAAATTTCAAAGATTTCTGAACTCAGTCAGTTCAAACGCTTTATCCAACATGGCGATCCCTTTCGATGACGTCACGCCACTAAACCTATCCCAGCATTCATTCGCATTCCGAATGACACTCTCGTCTCTAGAGGTCACGATATCTATGAGGAAAAACTTCCTTGGATTTTCTTTCACTTCGTTGTCGATGTTACCTTCCTGTTTAAGGTTCTCAATGGCCATTTAGATGTTGACTTTTCTCAATTCTTAGATTTTTATAGCCAAGGGGACCGTTACTTACTGAGGCATTTTGACACTAAATCGTTAAAAAAGAAATATGCCAGGACAAACATACTTGATAAAAACAGTTACTTTAATAGGATGAATGAAACAGTTTGCCTCTTCGAGATCTGTTCGGCACGCAATATTGACAAGTTTAAAGCTAGTGTTATTAAATTTGTAACAAAATTGCAAATATTATTAAGGTTTCTAGTGAGTTTATTGTAATTTTTATGAGGTGATTTGTTTTTATATGGGGTCACGCAACTTTTTAAAATTATCTTTATGGCTTTTTTTTTGTAAATATTCCATTAAAGTGTAATAATAAATAAAAATTACCTTCCGTTCAAGCAGTCATGAAACTATGAATAAAGCTAGTTAACATCACATAGCATAATAGGCCCTTTGCAGGATGCGGTCACATGGTACGGAATCAGAGCCATTACCCTGACGGAATAAATTACGCTGGGGCGCAAAAGGAGCAGTGGGACTCTCAAAACAAAGAAAAGTCGGGCAGGACTGGTAAACTTTCTTTTGTTTGGGAAGTCCCACTGCGCCATTTGCGTCCCAGCGTAATTTATTCCGTACCATGTAACTGGATCCTGCAAATAGCCTATTTTTGAAACTGAATCTAGTAAATAAGCGGAAGATAGTGTTTTCCAATACAAGTACAGCTTTCCGCTTACATGTCGAATGATTTCCACAACAGCTAATCAATTCTACCTCGGACATTATTACTTTTTTCTGTTCAAGGAGACTTTTATTGTACGCGAGCGCGCGCGCGTCTCCCTGATGTAAAGCAGAACGAATTTCATTGGCTGAATTTTGCGCGCGCGATTTTCTTCCTTTGTTATGTCACAAATGAAAGATTTCAGTGGCAAAACGAATTGCGGTTCATTTCAGACGCGTTTTGGCGAAGAGAGAAATTTCCTCGCTAAATCATTCAAAATGGGAACTGCTTGGAGTTATTATAAAGTAAAGAGAAGAGAGAAAAAGGAACTGAAAAGGTGTGTCGATTTTTCATATCAGATTTGGTCATTTTGTAGGGTTTTTATTCGGAAAAAACCTCGCGTTTTCTTGGTGCTATAAAATTAAAACGAACTTGAAATGCTATAGATAAGAGTTTGCAAAGCTATTCTAATGTACGTGTACGAAAGCAATGGAGCGACAAATTTAAACTATGAAAACGATTTTCAGTGTTGCGATCGGCGATAGACGTTCTCTAAAGTTTTTTTCCTCTTTTGAGCGCTTTCAATTAATTTGTGTTAAAGTTTAGGCAACAAGGTGAAGTTGATTTTGCTGTGAAATAACTTCTGTTACTCAATTGAAGGAAAACTCTACTCTGTAGCAAAACAAGTCTTGTTAATACAGTGGAAAAAAAAATGCTGGAATAAATGAGAAAACCGTTTGAGAAGTCTAACAAAATTAGATCATGTCATGCAAAGCTTAGTTGGGTTTTAAATTTCCCGCGCGTAGCAGTGTTGAATCTTTTCATGATGTCACAAGAGGAAACAGAAGAGAAAAATCGTTATTAATGAGTCGTTTTTCATCCTTTTTAGGAAGCATGGGCTTCGCTGTTCCATGTCTGCGTCCGAGAGGGCGAAGTTAATAGAAATGAAAGCTCAAATGGAACAACAAATCCAAGCTTTGGAAGAGCAGATTTTCCTTGAGGAGATAAAACTGCTTGCTAGAAATTACAGTCCCCAGCAGCCTTTCAAGGATTCGAGGTAGGAGACCGGTCATTCATGTGCAAAAGAGTCAATATTTTCATCACCTCATGAAAATTATTAAAATCATTCACATCTCAGGTCTGAAACAGGGACTGAAGCAAATTGAAAATTTTATGGGATTTTTTTCGTTCTATTTGAAATTACATTATTCAGCCTCCACGTACCACTTCGTAGACGTCTTGTTTATTTTTTCATCTAATTAACTTCTCCTTGTCTGTCTTTCTAGCTCTCCTGCAATCCACAACTCGACAGAAAAGCAACACGAGGCACCAGACCTCCAAATCAACGACTCTCAAAGCGAGAGACTTGTGCTTGAAGCCTGTCAGTTCGCACAGTTCAAACGGGAACATCCACTGGAAAAATGGACAGTGGGCTCACTGCCTAACCTGACAAGCCTGCGCAACCTGAGTCGATCATTGTGATGTCTATAGAGAGCATTAAAAGGAGATGTGTCCAGTCTTACTGTAAATAAAAAAAGTGCTATAAAACCGAACTCTGAGAATGCGTGCGAATTTTATGATCTAAGCTACTCAGTCCTAGGAGCTCTTCGGATTTTGCCTCACGCCGGGCTCAATCTACCTCGTTCTCGGATCTACGTCTTATTTGAGACGAAACGCGCGCATTGGCGACGCTGCCTCGCTATGGATGCCTTATTAGAGAGGCGGGGAGGGAGGGGGGCTAGACTGCTGGCAGTCTGTTTTTCTCTCGAAATTTCAGCAGGGATTATGAGGAGAGACTATTTAGCCTAAGGGAGAATGGGACGAGACATGGGCGCGGCACTCACGAGAAGAAAAACAGACTGCAGACTCTTCTCATGTTTTTGAGGACATTCACACTTGTCAAAATAATCTAATTACTAATAGATCGTTTTCACTGTCACGCAACAATAACAACAAAAAAATAAATCGAAAACCATCCAGTGGAAAAAGCCAAGAAATTGTGATGCTAGAGAATTAAAATAAATATGGCACTTCTCCAAATCAATTTTTCTCGCGGGAATATCATGATCCGTTGTTCAAAACTTTTACGTTATGCTTATCGGGCGAATTTCGCAAGCAGAGCCTAAGAACCTTGCTTCCATAGTTAAACCGAAGACGCGTCGTGCTCT
>JAHPZR010003295.1:0-2500 GCA_019787425.1 Platygyra sinensis | reverse complement strand
CAAAACAATTTTTTTTTCTTTTTACCGCTCTCCTTGGCACAAAAGGGCAGCTCGATCGCTTTCGTTTTTTTCGTGAAGACATAGCAACAGCGCGTAAATATTGTTGCGTGGTCTGGCCGTGACAAAATTGCGTGTCGAAACCAGGATGGCATGTAACATAATAATGATGTGTTGACAGATTGTTACAGTGACTTGTCAACATTCCATTAACACTTAGTGAAGAAAACACTATTTTGTCCATAACTTCCCGTAGAAACAATATTTTTTCGAAATTTCTTTTTTAAAACAAAGATAGGAGTAAGGCCTATCTTGCTATCGTAAAATATTTTTTCCCCCAAAATGGTCACATTTGGGGTGGGATGCTACCTAAGCCTGCCCCAAACGACCGCAACACTTAAATGAACGCAACATTGCTGGGCACAGCATGTTGCCCATGTTTGGCCACCCTGTTGCGACGTGTTGCGACATGTTGGGTGTCGATGGCTCAAATTTGAAAATGGTAAAATTTTTCATGCTACATTTGTGGATATTGTATGATGATGTAGTCGTTTGGCCAGGTACGTGCAACAACGTTGCGCCTGGGCGTACGCATTACCTCGATTTTTTAATACCCAACATGTCGCAACACGTCCTATTAGGGTGGCAATGTTGCAAAATCTTGTCCCCAGGGCCTTTATCCCGTTTGGCAGGGGCTTGCAAACGCTGGGCCAACAATGTTGCGATATGTTGTGTCCAAATGTTGCGATCGTTTGGCCGGTGCTTTGCATTCTCACATATGTACGAGTTGCGCTAGCAAATACAGAAGTACAGAGTTTTTTCGAAATACCGGCAACTGATGAGATATACATGTAGGATTGAAATTACCATTGTCTTGCCTGAACCAAGTAGAGAATGGTATACACAGCACGCAAAACAGTCTACAGACTTACGCGCAAACAGATACATTTAAGGAGGTAGAGCTGATTCTACTTCGCAATGAAATTCAACAGACCAGTGATGTGTGGCTTCCCTCTTACAGAAGCAACAGACATATCTGCTGATGAAACTGAGGAATTGCGACGTTCATCAAGGAGTTTAAAGCAGCGTTTTGTAGAGCATTATCTCTACTGTGACTAGCCACGTAATACTTATGAAAATAATTGACCATTTCAAAATGTCAAAAAAAATGTCAAATGTTTGTTTATAGTGTTCATGCACCATCAGAAACCGAAATATGATAGGAATTGTGGTGAACATTAAAGGGGCTGTGTCACGAGGATTTTGCTGTTTCAGGTCAATTCTGTGCTAAAATCATTACTTTAAGGCTTTAATCATAAACAAAAAGCTTCTGAAAAGCTTCAACGAAGATATCAAACGAATTTTATCACAGAGGGCTAACCATAATAAATTTATTGAGGATTTTTGGAACTTGTGGCATCAAAACTTGAAAAATTGGCCAATTTTTTCAAATTTCAATCCATTTCCATCCGGGCCATCCGTAGCGACAGGAGACAGGAAACACTTTCAGTACCTTTAAGTGGTCTTCGATAACAAAACTAGATCATTAGTTTTGGAATTAAATTGATGTGAAAGCACCTTCTAGCTTTTTAAAAAGTTGCCAAACAGCGTGACAATGCCCCTTTAAAGAATATTTCTGGGATAAATGAAACAGGCAACAGAATTTCTGGGAACTGGGGAAATTAACGAGAGTGAATTTCAGTGAACGTCTTAAGGTGGCTCGATCGGATTATTAATCCCAACGCACTAAAACATAATAGAGGAGACTGATATCCACACTCTTGCTAGGGATATCGTTCTCATAGAATGTGTTTAAACGCGCTACACATCAGGCACACTATCTAAACTACAAGTACAGTAGACAGTTAAGAGAGGAAACCTCTAGATTAAAAAAAAATGACCGTGATCGAAAACTGCAATGACGTAATTGTGTTGCCATGGTAATTCTGAGTGTGATAATCATGAATCTCCTGTATTATGTTTTAGCTCGTTGTGATATATAATTAACTGTTGGAAGGTGTCACTATTCAAAAATCCGATCGCGCCACCTTAACTTATTTTTGGGGAACAAGGGAGAAACTCTATTTTTTCTAAGGATCTGGGGAACATGCACCCCTCAATTTCTGGGAGGCTCTCACCTCTCGCCTAGAAGCAGCTACATAACAACGCTTTAGACCATGCGAGACTTCTTATTTTTTATACATGATGTAGAAATGACACTTTAGTACATTATGCTAGCATTTTTTCGCGCATTTCAGTGAGGCAAAAGCATTATTCGAGCATTTTAGTAGTATTTTCCAGGAAAATTAATATTTTTTCTACAGAATATAGAAATAAAACTACTTTTAACGAGAAATGAAGACTTAACCTCTTCTCTTAAGTTTCACTGAAAGGGGACAAAAGATTAACAGAAAAACAGATGATTTTGAGAATTATCTCCTGATGCTTTTAGACTCTTACATAGGTTGTTGTTAACTTGGTCTACACAGTAAACGTTTTTATT
>JAHPZR010003293.1:37500-49472 GCA_019787425.1 Platygyra sinensis | reverse complement strand
AAATCAGTTCGATGTTATAAAAGAGACAGGAAACCATCAATCTCAATGTTCCACTGATTACAATTTAGTACAACTCTGTTACATTTTTATTAACCCAAAAGGACAATGCATCGTCCTTGCCCGCACTTCTTAACCTTTGCCGTTACTAGTTTACTTACAGATGATATTACTTGACTCGCGGCAGCCAACATCAATAAACAAAACAGCCTGAGTTTCATCACGCTTCTGCAAGGTAAGTCATCTTGTTATTTATCACAAATAATAATACGTAAATACGAAAGTTCTCTACTTATAATCATCACTGAATTAAAGGGTTTGATGCTTTCGACAAGTTGTTAACGTTTTCGCTCACCTGCTCACCTTGGTAGGTTGAATCGCTTCTGCTGAATGACTCGCGAGCTCACACACAGAAAGAAGGATACCCGACTGCAGTACAATCAACTGAATCTACTTTATTGCTTGAATCAAGGTTCTTATATACATAATGGTAGCTAACTTATACGTGTTACAAAATACAGAGGGTAATTAGAGTTTCCTTTGGCATAAATAACTTAATTACGACATAACAAGATATGGGTTAACACTTACGTAAATCCTGCGGAACTAGGAACTAATCAGAGCAGAATCCCCTGCTTATCTTGTTGTTAGAAAGAACTACATTTAAGACGGAAAGCACGACCGAGTTTTTTATATTTCACGCAACACGTAGTACGAATATTTGCCCGGAAAGCTTTACACATAGATCATATTTCCGGCTGTAATTATGTGATCAAAGCTTATCCCAAAATTGTTTGTCGCGCTTTGTCAAGCTATGCTTAACCATACAACACTGCAAATAACCGAACAGCATGAAGGCGCGACGAGCACATGGAGACTGGACGCGAAGAGCATGGACATGACGTCACTCGCCCCCTGAAGAATTTTTTGGGGGGCCAAACAGACCATTTAACAGTTGTCGGCTTAGTGACTAGCCTCTGAATGGCAACGAGGCTGGAGTTGATCTTGTTTTGATACATACCTTACTGCGGTCTGTATCAAAGCAAGGTCACCTCCAGCCTCGCTTTGATGACCAGGTAACTAAGCAGACAACTGTAAAATGGCCTAATTTTACAGATTCGTCTCAAATTTTTATGCATTACCCGATTAGAACTGCGTTCTGTTGAACGCAACATTTATTCACCTTAGTGTCAGTGAAAGTGGGAGATATTTACCTAACAGCTTTTCGAATCGGTAAATATCGATTATTAAAGATCCTTTTTGTCTACAGCACGTGCAAATCGACCTTTAGCCTTCTTGAGGATCAGCTAGAGATTATGGTTACCTATTTTTTAGACATCCGCTGTTTACAGCACGTATTTCTCAACTTCTATTGATTATCCGCGGAGTTGAAAAAGAATGCGGAACACCACGTTCAAACTAGAACTCTTTGTCACATGCGCAAAACAGACTTGAACGCTGTTTAGAAATTCACAACAATTAGATAATGATGATGAGAGACTTTCGATTTGCTGAATATCAGTCAACTTGAACATTCAGTTTCGTAATCTGCTCCCATTGTGATTGCTCGGTTCTATTTTGAAGTTGTATAATGTTATGCAAAAAAGTCTATTACAAATACGAATAGTCCCACATTCACTTAGTTCGTCCTGCGTGACGTGAAAGAAAACTGCGAGAAAACTTAGCTGCGTAAAATCCTGGGGGCCCAGGAGTTCGCGAGGCCACTTTTTTCTCGCGGTTTTCTTTCGCGCCACGCATGACAGACGAAGCGAAAGAGGGACTACTCATAGTCAAATGGACGAACCAAATGTACTATTCGCCAAACGTACGGCCCCTCCCTCGGCTAATGCTACTTTGTCCAGAGCTGATGCGGTCCCTAAGATGTAAAAAAGCGGTCCATGACGAAGCAAAAAGGTCAAGTATCTGCTGATAAATAAGCGACTGTTTGGCCTTCCGTCATTGATTCAGGCGAAGAGAAATTGGACTGCTCGTTCCTTTGTGATTTGTCACATGACATAGTATTGCATAGTAAGTGAGATGCCTTTCCGGCTCCGTTGTTTTCAACTACTGGAACAATACACCAAAATCTAAAATAAAATAAAATTGCACGCTTTCAAATTAGAGCTAATAAAGTAGCGATTGAACTTCGTGTCGTGCAACTTTGCTCCGTTATCATACCTATAATTTCAAATCGAACTTGAACGCGATTTTGAAATCACGCGTATGATTTCAAACCAAATTGCACTTAAGGAGGCTCGAAAGGGGTTTTCGTTTCTATATTGTCTGGGAAACGATGGAAGATTACAAAGAAGGATGTTTAATGGTGTGGGCAAACTATATGTCTCCTTGCAACTCTATTGTTGGGCTATACTTTAAGGGTACTTGTGACGTCATATCAGTTACCATGGCAACGCACAAGGTCCACAAAAGCGTCTTCTAAATTTCAGTTTTTGTAAATTATCTGAGAAACTAATTCGGTGACCCACCATTTTTATTTCTTTGTTGGAAAGTTCCCTAAAATCTTTAACTTTTCAGATGGTAAGGAAAAAATTTATCTAGTAGAACCAAATATATTTAAAGAAAATGCGTTTTATGGCTTACAGTTAATTCCACTAGATAATTTTCCCCGAAACTTTTATATCTGAAGTGCCATCGTGAATGGTGCGTGCATGCAAAAAATCAACATAGGTCACCGAGCAAACTTTCGAGCTAAAAACAAATGTTTTCTGCAGATTTTATTTCCGGTTCGCGCGATTTTACGCAGCATTAACTTCCGGTGTGCTGATTTTAATACTGATTCAGCTGACGCGTGCATCTTAGCTATGGCGTGTGTAGATTGCGCGTGCGCGTGCAGCTAAAAACCCTTTCGAGCCTCCATTTAACAAATTGACGTCAGTTTTTTATGCGTCTGTCCTGTTATTGATCATGAATTTCGTCATCACATTGTCAAAGTAGCTGTGGATCCACGAGGCGATAGCCGAGTGGATCCGCAGACTACTTTGACAATGTGATGACGAAATTCATTATCAATAACAGGACAGACGCATTAAAAACTGACATCAATTTGTTTTTTACGATAACAAATTGTCGAATTGCCGGCTCTCGCTCGCTGACGCGTCACATGAATTTTAAATTTATGTGTATGTCCGCATATGGACAATAAAAATTAGCCAATGAGCGCGCGTGAATTTCTGCAGTCATCGTAAAAAAGGTGATTCCTCAGTATTGCATTGCGCATCCCTACTGCGCACGATTTTTGCGTCATTAGCGCGCGCAAATGAGCGCGTGCACGTGCAAAACGAAGGAAATTTCCCACAAGCAAGGCTTGACAGCGAATTAAAAGCTCGCTTTCTGTTAAACGAGCACGGTGACCTATACTTTTTATTACATAATAGTAGTGCACATGTTATCCTCTTTAATCTAAAAGAATTTTAAAAAAAATTATCGGAAGGAAAAAAAAGATATAGCTGAAACCGTGCACAAAACCGTTACTCTAGGATGTAAATTATGAGCACGAAAACGTTGACTCGACGAACGCATTTCGTCTACCTCGTTTTAAATGGTGCGATTTTTTCCACAAATTTTATATGATATTGTTCCATATGTTCCATGCTTTCTTCCTGTCAAGTTCTCTTCCCAGTATTACTTCGATTAACTGTCCTTTCAGCTACCGCAAAATGTAACGTGGACTAATGAATAACGCGCGAGATTAGCACGAGTACAGGCATAAATGGGGCAAGATTGGCTCATCATATCTCTTTTGCGGGAATGGTGACCTATCTTTTTTATTTTATTTTTCAAAACAGTGCTTTGTAGGGAGCATTCAGAGAAATTTTAAAAAAAATTCATCGGTAAATTTTATTTCTGAGGAATCACCTTAACGGTATATACTGCTTTTTAAATCAAAATTATGACTGGTTACATCGGCGCAACGAGAAAACTGAAGTGAGGGAAATTTCGTGCTGTATATAGTAAAATAGCAAAAAAATTCCAGTTAAAATGTTCTTGGAGCCGGTAAAGGACTTTTTCTGAAACCAGATCTGCCACCCAACTAAATAAGTCTCAAATGTGTAGTGAGACTGAATTAGTGTACAAATTCACTCATATATTTCTTACTAGATAAAATATGACCCTGTGGATCCGCTATAGGCAAGTTAACATTCGTAACTCTTGATTATCTGTGGGCTGTTTTGTTTAAATAACGGTTTTCTCCGAAAATTCCAATCAACATGAGCATGAGCTATAAACCATTTTGAAACTAGACATCCGGTATGTCTGCAACGTCTAATCCGCGCGTGGATCAGCCGTCGGCTGTTTTCTGTAAACAGCTAGTGTGCAGATCAGCAGCCATTGGTGATTTTTGTACCCTTTTCCTTTTCTCTGCAAATTAGACCCACGTAGTTTTTAGGTAATATTTTGTAAAGGCCTGCTTTTCTAGAACTTTCGGGGTAAGGATCAGCCCTTGCTATTTCTTGTAACCCGCTGTTTTTGCCTGCAACACATGGACTCAGCCCCATGTGAATCATCATCAGCAGCAGCATCATCGATCCCTTCTAATCGATGAACTGCGATGATATGTTTTTTTTCCGAAAAACGTCACTCACCTTAATTGTCTGTAACGTCTGTAACTTTCGGCTCACGTGAGTTTCAGCTATAACGCTGAAGGAGCGGTGTTCAATTAAAATACAAAATTACTTACAACCACAATTATTATCAACCAAAGTTTATCACTGAGGAAGACTTAGACCAGATTTTGAAAGAAAAAACTTGGGTCGTGCGCTACGTGGATCCTCTAACATCAGCTACTGTACTTAGATACGGATAGTACTTCTCACCCAAATGTGTCAATCCTCTCCATCCTTAACCATCCTTGTTCCTTTATGGTTTATTATTACCTCTTTCGTGTTCTTCGATTTTAGCAAAATATTATTTTCAGGTTTCCTTTAATCTAAAGTTTATTACTTACGTGGCCAGATTAACTCAAAATGCCGTGACTGAATCACTTTAAGCACATCACAAAACAGTGGGTAAACACACTTTTGCATATTTATCAACACTTTTGAACAATCGCTGCTTTCGCGGGTAGATAAAACGTGTACTGATTTTAATAACAGTATCCGTAGTGTGCGTCTTACATACATTTGACATTACGAATCAGTCACTGTCCGGCTAAGACTCGCGTGATGATTACAAGCAATCGATAAGCCACGAAGCTAAGACCTACCGGCTAAATTGTAAAAACTCACATCAAGTTTTACCAGCCGTTTTTTGGTTTAAAATCATGTGCATTCACCCCGCTAAGAATCGTCATGGTCATCGGAAGGGGGAAGGAGGTTGCGTAAGTAGCAGGCAGATGAACACGAAATTAAGGGGGGTTCTCCTTCCTTAACGCAGTTTGTATATTAAAGCTAAGGCCGTGAAAAACTTTTTTCATATAGCTTCGCTGACGTTTTCGACATCTCTTCATCTAACTGTAATTGTAATTGTTCTTGTAACACTCTTCTTCCCCGGTTTGTCAAACTTTCGTCTTGAAACGTGTCGAAAGTGAAATCTCCTTTTATGACTTCCCGGGCTTGCTGAAATTGATGCAGAAGATGAGCTTCGTACAGAACTGGATCACTGGTGTAAACATTTACAGACCAATGCACAAATTTTACTCTTGGCGACAATACCCCAAAGCTGACTGATCTTGGGAAATCCTTTTCGCTGCATCTCTCGACGGCGAAATACAAATCGATTTCTTGCTGCAAGTAATCGATATTTGATCTTAGAGGCTCGATGGGGAAATGCTCTATAACAAGTAGATTATTTGGAAACAATTTCTGAACTACATGGCGAGTAAAGATAACATCGCTTAGGTACTCTTTAGTACAGGCCTCAATCTGGATAGTTGTAGAAAAGGGATGTAAGTGCAAAGCGTTCTTGTTATAATACGAGCTCAAAATATCCAGCTGAAGAAGTTTTCTTAGCGAAGAATAACTCTTACTAGTTGTGAATCGTTCTCGACAAACGCTCGGGTAACGTCTTTGTATGAACTCATTCATCGCTTGTAATAGCTGGGTATAAACACCCTGTCCGCGAAATTCCGCCAAAGTGCGGCCAGCGCGACGAATTGCTGTTCTTCCTTCATCGACAACGGAACAGGCAACCAGCCCCACAAACTTCTCACCAATATAAGCGAGCATAACATCTAACTTGTCCATATTCATCCACGCTTGGTATCTCAATGGAAGATAGTCGTGCCCATCATAGATTCCCTCTGACAATTTCAGAATTTCACCGAAGTCACTCGACCTGGCAATACGAAAACTCAGTTCTCGATTCATCGTCGACTCTCTTCCCAACTCTTCAAATGCTCATCGACACAGTACACTATACACTTACACGGAACATGAAAGCGAAACTATAAAGGCTGGTTTTCGCCAGCGCCTAAGAATAAGCTACATATTCATAAATGGTTTCTTACTGCTTGTGTTGTTAGCGCTGCAACAATTACGAATGGTTGCAAATTAGTTTTATTTCTTTCATCATTATAAGCATCAACTGACAGAGAGTGGTAATAACAATTCGTTAAAAAGAAGTGCGGAAAAAATTTTGGAAACCGTTGTGAGCTACGCTAGAGGGCATTAAATATTCCACAAAATGTACAATGGTAAATAAGCCGGCGGGAAGCAAAGCGATCAAAGCGACATTTCAAGATTTGAAATGTATTCCCAGAAGATTTTCCTGGAGAAGTTATAAAAAATGAAAATAAGATTAGAAACCAGTTTGTAAAGAAACTGAAACTTTGGTTGAAGTGTTTTAAATAATAACCAAAGTAAACACGAAGGCCGATGACCTGTTTATTCTGTATGGTCATGTTTATTCTGTATTCTGTATGTCAGGCGTAAAAAATACATTTAGTTTATCTTAATTCTGAACAGCTTTCCGAAGTCGAAACCTCTACTACAGCTTTCTATGTTGTTCAGAAATAACTGTTCCATTGAAAATCATTGAATAGCTCATATTGGAGTTGAGCCTGCTTTCAAATATTCCTTTGTTTAGAAACTAGAAAGTCATACAAACGAGGCAAAAGGGTTAATACAAAGCAGAATTAACCCTTTCACCTCGTTTGCATGTCAAACCGCTGATAACTGCGATAGGAGCTATTTGTCTCGTAATAAGCAAACCAGTTGAATTAAACACAAGCCCCATAAAACTAAAATCGGCAAAGTTAACCTATAAAACTAGTATGAAAAGGATACATTAAGAAACAGATTAAACTTAGTTGATCCAATAGCATTTTAGGACTCTTCAATCCTTCATAAATAAGCTGAAAATTCTCTCTGCAAGGATTTCTGATCTAAAATTATTTATTGTAATCTCAGTAAAACGATTTAGAAACCTCAGAATAGACTCTATTTGTCTTCTCTATTTAAGTGATTTAGTTCTATTCGACACGCAGGCACCAGCTAGATTATCTACAGCCATCTGTCAGTATGGACTGAATTGACGAGTAAGGATTTTCATCCGATACAAACCCTACTGAATTGCCCTGGCCTTATTTTATAATGTAGTAACCGTAAAGTAAAAGCAATGATATAAGCCTTTTTAAATTGATGTTTTAGATGAGCATTACTGAGACCCGCTGATGTGCTATTTGTTTCCATGACATGTGTATCTTACATTGAGTACTCAGTAACTAACAAGCTACCGAGTTTTCCTACATTTACAGCGGAGCCCCATAACTATACGAATAGAACCACAATCATGCATCTCCTTCTTCTTCGTCAACATGGCTAGCAGCGTGGAACGCGGGTGCGTGTGCCCAACGACGAAAAGGACGACGTCGCGCAAAATGGCGCCCATACTTTAGCTAATAGATGAACCGAGGCATGGAGCCCTTGTTGCAGCGTACATCTTTGATATTGGACATCCATGTTGAGGTCAATTGACACCTTGTAAAACAATGTATCCAATGACCAGTATCACGTAACCATATACGAGGCTCAGGTTTAGAGATCATTAAAGTCACGTGTTTGTTTGTTTTCTGAAGTTGAACGGGACCAAGTACTGGCTTTATCTTAATGGCCATCTTCCGGAATTTTATAAACAAAGTTTTCGTCATTGACAAGAATCGTGTCTACGACAGCTCACAGCAAGACCGAGATACTGTCTCAAACAACCTGGAATAACATATTAATTACGATTCACAAAAACTGGCTTATCTTTGCCTCATTGGCACCGAGCAGGAATAAAGCAAATTTCAGACCTTTTGACAAGCATAAAAATGCCTTCCTGCCTTTCCTTTCCTTGCACAATAAATACACGGCTAACTTGCCACTTTTTACGATATCATGGCCTTATCCGCAGTTCTCAAAATTTGGAAGAAGCTCCTTCACGTTAATTTTGGCGACTCTACTACATTCCCGCCGCCAGCCTGAACTGTAACGTGCAAACTGTTAATCCTTGAAAATCTTCTTCCTTATGCTTCTGAAAAAAGCTCTTATCATACGGCATCGCAAAGAGAATCTGAATAAAATTTATCTTCTGCCTTTCAAAGCCACAATAGAAGTTAAATGGGCCATTTTACAGTTGCGTGCTTAGTTACCTGGCCATGAATGCAAGCGAGGCTGGAGGTGACCTTGGTTTGATACAGACCTCTCTGCTTTTGTCATGAAAATGTCAACTAGTTAGCATAAGACCAACTTGATTTCTACAATAAAAGCAGTGAGGTCTGTATCCAAACAAGGTCAACTCCAGCCTCGCTGCCATTCAGAGTCCAAGTAACTAAGCCGACAACTGTAAAATGGTCTGAAGTATATATGAAATAATTCATATTTGGTCTATTGGCAATATTTAACGACAAAATAATATACTATATTTTAGCCACGAACAGTATAGTAAACCCCGGCCAAACAATCGCAACATATCAACACACATCCCAACATTGTTGGCACATCATTTGCAAGCTCCAGTCAAACAATCGCAACATTCTAGGGCGCAACATGTTGCGAGCGTTTGGCCACCTTGTTGTGACGTGTTGCGACACGTAGGGCATTGAAGATTGAACTAATGCGCATGCCCGGGTGTAACATTATTGCACGAACCTGGCGAAACAACCACAAACATCATGCAACATCAACAAATGTCAGATATGCTGCATGAAAAAGTTGACCAATTTCAAATTTGAGTCGTAACACGTCGCAACACCTCGCAACAGGGTGACCAAACGCACTCGACATGTTGCTTCCCCCCCCCCCCCCCCCGACAATGTGGCGTATCTGAAATGTTGCGATCGTTTCGGCAGGGTTTTATACCGGCCAAATGAAAAAGATTGCCTCCCCTTCGCGCCCTTTCTGCTCCTCTGATAGTCAAAACATACCGCCTCGGCGCGTCATTTGTTTATTAGCTGTCCGCAAGCGTCTTGTTTTTGGGATAAGTTCTAAGTTGGTATTCTACCGTAAGTAGACTAAGTAATGCGAGCTTACTTCTCTTCGAGCCAGAGATATTATTTGGAATTACTCGTCCCTGTCACACCGTTTGACCCTCAGCCACCTCATTATGCTAGGCAAATATTTTCTTTTTTAGCAACGCACGAAATAATACGACGTTCGTTTTTAGCGACTTTATCTCATTAGTGCAGGATAAAATCGAGATAGGAAAATATATTGCTGCCACGTCGAATGGTGAAAGGAAATTTGAACAGAAGTGGAAATTCTTTCTCACCAGTTAAGACGTGTCTCTTAGCAATTTGTTGCGACGTAGTTTTCTGAAAGTAAGTAATTACAGCTTATTGTCAGTCACTAAGTAACGTAATGTAACGTATTGGAAGTAGGTTTTTCCATGTATTGTATTAGTGAGAATATTACTGGCTTTCGACTGGATCGCAGACTCAGGCCAGGTTAAGTTTTGTAATCAGGCGCTCCGCTTTTATGCTCGTCTAAGTTTATATATATGTCTGGATTTTTGAAAATCACGGTGTTAAAGAATTGAACAGAGAAATGTCCAAAGGTGACGATATAAAATTAAAAGGAAAGTAAGTCCTTTGTTTCGTCCTTCACCCGTTTTAATTCCTTTCATTGCCGTCCTTTCTCTATTTTTTGCCACTTTACATGGCTTGGAGGCGGCCTAAGGAGTGGTGAAACCAAGGTGAAATATGGGTTCTTTAACACCATTTTCATAAATCCAGACATATAATATTGAGAAAATATAATGTCTTGGTCGATACTTGAAATGATGTCCTGTTCTCCTACCTTTTCTTCATGACAATTAATTTTACTTAGGCCCGTTCCAAACGCCGCTCCATTCATGCGCCGAACCTAACTGATGAGTTAAGTACGGCAGAAGAGCGGCGTTTGAATCAGTTCGGTTCGGCAGATTAGATTTGGAGCGGCAAACAACATTAAATTCGGCAGGGTCTGCCGCACTATGCGACGTGGGAGCGGCGGCTGATTCATACGGCGTTCTCCTCAAGTGCCGAACCTAACGCATAAATTACTGTATTGTATTTTTCATATAACGGCATTCGTGATTGGCTCGAAATTCAGTGGCGTGACCAGTCATGCATGAAGCTCGCAGTCGTCGCTAAAAATAAACACAAAAATTTTGTCACGTTTGGGAGCTCCCTTCTTGCCTTCGATTTACGAGAATCGGAACTGTTTGAGCAAGTTTCTTTAGCGCAAATCCATTTTTTGCTGTTTCATCGTGATACTAACCCAGCTTATGAGATTTACCTTTAACAGCTCGTATTTAACGGGACAAAACCTGTCTAAATACAAACAAGGAACCTTGCGATTGAATTTGCTTCCCTAAATATTGCTTGGACAGCGCGACATTAGTCACAGCTTTTCCATTTGGACAGAGTTCTTGAATTCAGAACGCATATTTCCTCATCGAAAATTGTTTACCACAAGCTTCCCGAATTAAGTTCGACGCAAGTACGCCGTCTGAATCAGCCGTCGCTCCAAAGTCGCTCTAAAGTCGAACTTTATTGAGTTTGGTTCGGCACATGAGTAGAGCGGCGTTTGGACCGGGCCTTAACAGCATTATGCCTGCTCGTTTCGTGCAGAGCAAATTTAAGTTGTTTGGGGAACAGGTCTGCCAGTCTTAAGTTTGACGGGTGTCTTTTTTTGTAGTAGCAGCTGCCAGGAGAACGTCCTCGGCAAGGCGTTGCCTTAATCGAATTAATACATAAAGGTTGGTAAACACAAAAATCATGTTAAGATGGGAAATAAGAGTAAAACTTGGCTTTCGTCACAAAGGCTAGCATAAGGACAAACAAGCACCATCAGAACCCAAAGCATAATTGTAAAAAATTATGAGGTTCTTACGTTTTCCCTAATGTTTTGTATTTCTTGTGTAAAATTCTTGTTACAAGTATGTAGCTGCTAAAAACTCCCTTGATAAAAATAGGGCTTAACACAAGTTTTTTTCTCGCTCAGGCATGGAATTCTGCCGGGAATCTAATTGAACAAAGTACGAAAGAGTGAGCTTAACAGTGCTTGGCTGTTATTTCCAACTACCAAATGCCTCACGAACATTGGAGGAGTCCAGGTTTAAGGTTTTGCACTGGTAACTCATATTTCTCGTGTAGTAGTATTTAACCTTTTCTAACGAAAAGTAGATGATACCTAACGAAGTGGTTTTTATTTTGTGATGTCTAATTTTGCATTTATAACCTACCTCATCTACTGACATACAGCCCATGTCATTTTGACAAGGCAAATGTCGATACTTAAAAGCAGCTGTCAGCTGCTTTACACTAAGAATTGGCCTATCTCGTGATATATTGACTAAATACCAAGTCGAAGGATTATTAGAATTACTGATATTTGAATTGTTACCTTATTTTTTACCACTACAGACTTGAAACGTACGTAACGTACTTGAAACTGGAAAACATTGCGTGATATTTTTTGCTGGTTTGAGTAGCTATGTACTTATCTCCCCTTTGAAACATTTTTTTATTCAGAATTTTTTTTTATTTGTAGACG
>JAHPZR010003293.1:7500-25000 GCA_019787425.1 Platygyra sinensis | reverse complement strand
ACAAATACACTCGCAGGCATGTGTTTAAATCTGGAACTAAAACATACGTCAAGAAAGGTCACAAACGGCGGCTACAAGAGTTCTAATTCTGCTTTTTTATATATATTTTCAACAGATTTGGCTTATGAAATAGAAAAGCCAATGTTTCAAATCAGGTGCGATTTGATAGCGAAGTTCAATTGACCTCACGCAGGCACTAGATGTAACATCTACGACGGGGTTATCCTGAGGGGTTAGACCTGATTTTTTCAGGCTTCTTCCTGCTTAAATTGCTTAAATTGGAAAATTTACTGCGATGATCACTCTTCATATGTATCTACAACCGCAGTACAAATATGAATTATTTCATATATTCTTCACATCACTTCACTGCACGGGAAAAGTATGAACTCAATAAATTGACCTCGCTCCCAACGTGTGGCTTCATAGCTCAGTTGGTAGAGCATCGCACCGGTATCGCGGAGGTCACGGGTTCGAATCCCGTTGAAGCCCTGATTTTTTTCAGGCTTCTTCTTTCCAATTGCTTAAATTGGAAAATTTACTGCGATGATCACTCTTCATATATGGGGTTATCATTATTTATGTTATTTGTTTTTTTTAATTACACTAATATGCCAGGCCCATGTACCGTAGGGCGAGGGAAACTGAATTGAAATGCATCAAGAATGGGGTTATTTGTAAAGATACCGGTCTAAATTTATTTGGTTTATCTGTTTGTAGTAACAGTCGCCATGACGTTTCCCCCTATGACACGTTTTGCTAATTAATCAGAAAACTGTAAATGCGACGACATTTAGGCTAAGATTCGGGGACAAGAGTAAAGCCTGCCTTTCACTAGCAAAGTGAGCATGAGCCCAAAGATAACCATCAGTATAAATCATAAGAAAACACTAAATAATGAACACAAAAGTATGCGGATTCAAGTCCTGACCCTAGTATTTACCCCGGTGTTTCTTAGAGCCAATATAATGGTAAAAGTTGTTCTTATGAAGGAAACACTTGTGAAAACAAGGCTTAAAGTTCTTTCTTTCCCATGGAACTCTGGAATCTAAAGAGCATAAAATGAACAACAGCTGAAAAGAGCGGGGCCGTCACTGACATACATGAATGGCTCGCATCCATATGCATTAGGGGTCTTTATGTCGGCCGGCTAACATCTTTGCTATGGCAGGCCAAATGTAGCAATATTCAATTCATATATTTTATATTCAATTCTATATTCTATGTTCAACTATTTGTTCAATACTCAACTTTTATTCAGTATTCAATGCTTCAGTTCCACTCAATTCGTCATTCGATATTCAATTATTTATTCAATGTTCAACTTTTTATTAAACATTCAATGATTTATTTAATGTTCAGCTTTTTATTCAACATTTAATTAGCTATTCAATGTTCAACTTTTTTCTAACATTCAACTATTTATTCAACTTTTTATTCAACATTCAATTATTCATTCAATGTTCTACGTTTTATTTTATATTCAACTTTCTTGAACCCTCGTATTTCTGATCAGTGAAAAAGAGAAAAAGGTTGCGCGCGCATAACTGACAAATCGTGATAGGTAACATGAAGGAGGTGGTAGTTCCCGCGTTGTGGAAGGAGAAGAAAAGATCACAAAATGGAGGAAAATTTGCGAAGACTGTCGCACTGCTCGAACCAGGCGAGCGAAGTAGTACAACAACTCGCTAGTGCTACTAGCAATTCTTCTAGCAACTCTGCTCAGACCATTGTAAGCACAAGCGGAGGGATGACATCGGTTAGTCAAGCTGTCAGTAGAACCCGGGCAATGATGCACCAGTCGACCTCCAGAGGTTTGTACTCACGTTTAGGTGCTCGAGAACGCCTTCGAGCCTCCTCGTCGATCAACTCTGCGCCTATTAATTCAAAGAGACCGAAAGTTGCCAAAGATAAAGTGTTTGAATTTGTTCTGATGCGTTTCAATGATGAGAACGACGAGGATCTTAAACCTGAAAATTGGATGTTAACCGATGAAAACATGGTCTTGAGAGGTCTCGTAACTCTCAATTTAGAAGCTAATGAGCTGGCCGTAAGAAAAGCCCTTTGTGGTGAAATTCAGTTAAAGTATCCTGCTGTGGGATGCAACGACATTGTGTTCCTAAAGGCCAATATGAGAAAACTTACTGAACCAGTAAACTGTGATGAGTTTTCTTTTAAACAAGTTAAATCTCTCGCGGGACAAGGGGCCATTTACATAAAATTGAAAGATGGTTACAGTTTTCTACTTGATAATGGTAGCTGCGATGGTGATGATGTTGGTGAAAGCAACCAAGTAGTGACCCAAAACATTCCAGACAACAATGGTGAGAGAAGACCTGTATCCCTCTCTCCAGAGACAACTGCAGTCAACCAGGCAAGTGGCAACAATTATCTGAATACTGAAGTGAATACTGATAATCTAGGAACAGCTACAGCAAAATGTATAAGAGTTTGCAAAGAAAGAGATCTGGGCAATCCCGTTGAGATACTCAAGTGTGCTCAGAAGTTCATCTTGCAGGGTCGTCCCTTGGATGTGACCTCTCTTTCACAGCCACTTGATGGTGAAACTAATTTTGTGTGTATTGACCGGTACCAGGTTTTAAAATCGGCTAAAGAAGAACTTAATGACATTGAAAATCCAAGGCTAACTCTTGAAGTCTCCTTCTATGGAGAAGCTGCCAATGATGCGGGGGGTCCCAGGAAAGAATTTTTTCTCTCTGCCTGAAAGAAATAAAGGACAAGTATTTTGGCAATGGACTGAATGACCTCATTGTAGAAGAATATGAGTTTGTGGGAATGATTATGGCCTTGAGCATTCTACAAAATGGGCCAGTACCCCGGTTTGTTCCTGAAGAAATTCTCCAACAAGTGTTTTCAGACGCTCCTCCAGGTCCTTGCATTGCAGAGTAGACTTGCCGCAAGTCGACCTCATGAATTTCAGGGTAGAATATAGGGTAGAATATGTTAGGCCGCGAAGCGGCCGAGCGAGCGACGAAGTCGCGAGAGGTCGACTTGTCTCGCTTGAAGGGTTTTTATTTGCGATTCGCGCCAAAAATGACGAGTGGCGTGACTTGCAACTGGTGTCTCGGATTACATTTGGAAGTCCTTGAATTGAATGGCGGAAAGACTCCGATCGACCAAAATAATCGAACGTGTGTGCGTTTCTCCTGCGTCGATTGAAAGAGCAAATTTGTTTACTCTGTACTTAAGTGATCAGGGGCACCCAACGAGAATATAGTTCAAAACCACTAAAACATAGCATTGTTGAAAGTATTTTGGTATTTAAACGGTAGATATAGGCATATTTTTATCCCCTAAAAATTTTTCATCTGTTCGGATTTCCTAGCTGAAAGTCTAGTGATCCGAAAATTATAGGGATCAAAACTTACCTTCTCGAAAATTTCAGCCAGAAAAAAGGCTCCCGAAAATTATAGGTGACCTTTTTAGGGTAAAAATCCGTTAAAAATAGGCAATTATACCATATTTTAGATGTTCGAAAATCTTAGGAGAAGCAGGCAAGCAAGAAATTTTACAAAAAATGTTCCGAAAATTCTAGATCTCAAATCGTCTTCCGAACAGATATATTCCCGAAGATTGTCGTTGGGTGCCCCTGAGTGATTACGAAGAAAGATTTTAAACGAAAATTGACCAAAGCTTGTTTGAATCTTGAATTGATCACCGGAAAGGAGATATCGAGTGGCGAAGCCGGTTCACTTTAGACCTGCTTTAGACAAACACTTTGTGCCGAAATTGCGCAAACAAAAACGAAACCGTACTTCGTAAGATTCCAGCTAGCTCAGAAAGTTGAGCATAGTTTGACAATTCGTTCCCCAAGGGATATCTAGGCGACCTCTAATTGGTTAAAGCGCAGCGACCCGTTTTTGGGTCGCTAAAATTGGCGCCAATCAAGTAGGAAAAGTCCTTCGTCCGGCGGGTACTGACAAGACGAAGGACTTTTCAGAAAATCTAATTGCAGAGCTTCGAAAGGGATTCATGAAACTTGGTCTTTATGAAATTGCCAAAAGTCTTCCATTGTTTGTTCACCTTATGCGCCCAAACGATGCCAACCAACTCTCCAGAAAACAGCTGGTTTTTCTTCTCAAACCATCATTCTCTGAGGAAGGAACAAATGCACCCTAGTATGAAAATGATGTTTATGCTGTATTCACAAAGTATGTGCGAGAAAGTGCAGGTGGTAAACGGGGTTCAATCACCCTTGGCTGCATTCTACAGTTTGCAACTGGGCTGGATGAAGAACCACCTCTTGGGTTTGAATTACAATCTTGCATTCAGTTTGTTGCTGCCCCTCAAAATAATAAATGGTCCTTTATTCCAACAGCTAATACATGTAGTGCAACTTTGTTTCTACCTAAGGGGTCTTATGACCTTCCTTTGCCAACTGAAAAGGAGCTATTTGAAGTTTATGACTTTGCCTTTTCTAACAGCTATTTTGGACTTGCGTAACTGTTAGGTATCTGTGTGGTTAACTTTTGACTTTGCAAGCACGAGGCTAACTTCGAGCAAAGTTATTCACATGTATTGACATACAGTAATATCTTAGATTGTTAGGATAAATAAGTTTGTTCATGTTTTATTGGTTATCTCAATTACAGAAAGCAAAGACTGACACCTTTTTGTGAACATTTAAAGACAATTTTTTATAGAACTGTTTGTGAACATTTTAGAAAGCATTGAAAACAGTTTAAGAACAGTTTAACATTGTTATGTTTTATGGAAATGCAACTGGAGAATTGGTTGTTTTATTGTTAAAGTTCTAACTGAGGTATATGAAATGGAACAATGTTGTGTTTCCCAATTAAAAGGTACTTACATGTAGGCCACCTTAATGGTGATATCCACGCTGTTATCACATGTTATGCTTGAAAGGGGTGCATGTTCCTTCCATTCACTGGAATAAACTTCATGTTTTTTACATAATTCAGGTAACTTTACTCCTATTACATTTTATGAAACTGCTTTGATTCTTTGCAATCATTTTAAAGGTGCAGTGATTTTCCAAGTGTGTCTGAAATGATATCAGGTGGCGATGCAGTGTGAAAAGAAGGATATCTATCAGAGCAATGCACTTTCATTCTCCTTCGCAAAAGAAACAATCTAAGAATCATGGATGTCTGTTTTCTTTATATGTGTACTGCATGCATGCCTGGTGCCATCTCAAATTTCAAAACAGGATAGTACTGGAAGACCGAAACAAAGTTGAATGAACAAAGTAGGCACACGAATTTTAAGGGAAGGTAGCAGCCTTATTTTAGCAATGAAAACTGAACTGTGACCTGTTTGACACAACCAAAATGGCCTACTCATTGCAATTTTAATCCAGCTTCCCCCCACCCATCTTGATCACAGTACACGAGTGACATACATTTTTATCATGTATCTTTTTTCTTGAATTTCTGTAGGTTGCATGCAATGCTGACTTATAATTTGAAGGGGTGTGTGGGAAAAAGCCCTACAATATGACCCTTGATCTCCAGTCCAATTCTCCTTTTGTTGAAGGAAGCAGCAAGCAATTTGTTAGGAGAATCTTGCTGTCTGTCAGATGTCACTTTGTCTCTTTTCCATGGAACTCATCATTATTTTGTTCATGCCATGTGCCAAGAAGACATCAATGTCTTTTGGGGCACATTGAAAGCAATGTGCCTCCTTTTATACTGAGGAAAGGTTCTCAGTTGAGCGACAAGTTTTTGAACCCTGATTGCTTGCTTTGCATGCATGTATGATTCATAGAACTTAGTTTCTACAAGTGGATTGATAGCAATTCAGCTGCAGTAAATGTATGTGATGTAGAGCTGTTGACAAAAATGTGCTGCAGGGATACCTCATCTATTGTGGTACAAGCTTGGTAATGTGCTTTGGCTTTGCAGTCTCTTATTGTGACCTTTGGCTCCTGTGAGAATAGCCACCTTAATAATTAGGGTCAGGGCATGAACAGTAGGCATGGTAGGCCAGTCCGGCACAGTTATCAAATTTGATAACCCCATGACGTCACAACATGGTGGCAATTCATAACTCGGTGAGTTTTCCGAGAACATCAACTTTGTTCGTCCAATGTTCGGTTGTGTTCGTGTTGAATACCCATAGTTCCACGCGATTCACTCGAGAGGAAAACAAACTTCACGAGTGCACAAAATGGTGTTCGTTGGTTGAGTGATTGTGCACGTTTTTGCTCGATGATTAGAGAAGACTGCCAAAGATGACAGTTTATTTCAGGTATGTTTGTACTCTTTGCCGTCAATTTTAAGGCAGTTAGGCATTTTTGTGGAACACGTAGAAAATATGCCGTGTTCTTCAGTTATTTTTCTTTCGATTCATCGCTTACTCATCTAAGGGCACAAAAAATTGTACAAGGGCACTATGTTTTTTTGATTTACTGTCTGATTCCGTTATTGACCGCCATGTTTAATTTCTTGTGCTTCTAGGGAATGAGTAGTGTCAAGTGGCAGAACTATGGATCTTCACTAACAGAAATAGCTTATTTGTGTCGGTTTTGTGCAAAGCCGGCAAAAACTAAAACGAAATTAGGAAAGAGAAAGGAATTGTTCAGGAATGAATTCTTCTCTTATGGTGTGAAATTAGAAGTAAACGTTGACTCTGTACACCCGCGTCTAGTGTGTAAGTAACTTTGCAATGTTTTGGTTTTTGCATTGCTTCACTTGTCAAAATTCTAGCACATAATTTTCTCACTCATGACAATAAGCCTGAGAAGAATAAGTAATATTGTTTTACATGTAAGGTGATTATCAAAAGCATCTGTACATTCATTCATTTTATTTAATGCACCACAAAAGAAAACAAAGGGAAAGAAAAGATCTTGTAGGACAGACATTTGGAAAATTAGTGCTACAGTATTTTAGAATCATGGTATAAAATGATTATTGCAAGATATGAATTAATTTTCAACTGGTAAGAGTATATGCATCTCTATAGTCACTTAGTTGAGTAATAATACTAAAATTCATTATGTTATTTACAATATTATTGATAGGCAAAATGGTTAATGAATACCCTGATTACTATTGAGTACTTTGAAATAAATTTAAGCACAAACTCAATTCAATTCAATTCAATTCAGTTTATTCACATTTTTGTAAAATAGTCATTTACATTATATATAGTAGGGTAAGAATATAATAATAGAGAAGAATAAGAAAAAGGAAATTAATAGCTGTGCGGTGAGTGTGCGGTGGTCAGAGGAGCTTAGCTTTCGAGCTAACCACTGCTGCATAATGGATGGAAATATATAAAGTGTACACTTGGTGCCATGGTGACTATGGATGATTATGTAAAATAGTCAATTTGTTAACTTAACTTTTTTTCCTTGTTTAACCATAGTAAATGGCCAAACAAACTGAATGAAGCAAGAAGTGATCCTGCTAAGAAAGAAGAGCTGGCCAGACATTGTTCTTCAAATACTGATGATGCCGTACTATTATGTAAAGTCAAAAGGTAAATACATGTATGTATGATGTCATTGGGAAAATTATGTGATATTGTCTCTTCTTTGTAAAATTTAATATTCTTCAGTTTTGTCCAGTTTGTGCAATTTACATTGTGCACTGAACCATCATTATTGTAGGATAGATACAGAAGGAAAACAATTTGTATCTATGTGTATGTTGTGGGTCAATTTGTTTTTTAAGTCAGAATGATTGCAACCTAAATTAATATGTTTCAACCACCGTTAAATTTTTAATATCAGTTTAATCTGTTTTTTTTTTTCACTTTTTTTTTTTGGCGGGGGTTTATTAAAAAAAAAATAACATGTACACCCCTTACCCCCCTAAGTTTCTAACCCTACCCTACCCTGCCAGGATCTCAAACATGTACCAACCCCCCTAACCCTAACTCTACTCTTAATCACCCCTTCCCCGATTTGTTTTTAAATTTTGCACTCACCTAGATTTGAACACCAGACTTCTGACCTTGTAGTCTGCCTTGATCTCCACAAGGCCACACAAGCAATCCTTGCTAATTTGCTCAATCACATATTTGTCGGTCCAATAAGTTATTGGATCCAGACTCACTTGTCCACTTTGATACAAATTAACCTAGGTTGGAATCATTCTGTCTTAACTAATTGGCCTATAGTGTACAACATGAAATTATGTAATACTTCTTCACTGCAAGTGG
Organism: Platygyra sinensis; assembly: GCA_019787425.1. Classification (NCBI taxonomy): domain Eukaryota; kingdom Metazoa; phylum Cnidaria; class Anthozoa; order Scleractinia; family Merulinidae; genus Platygyra; species Platygyra sinensis. The sequence continues at coordinate 16,849 of JAHPZR010003293.1, read as the reverse complement.
AGCATTGTCTTTGCTTTGCTGGTCAACATCGAAACATGCCACATACATGCTTGATGGGCCAATCGCCTAGCCAGGTGGGTGGTCATATCACTTCTGGGCACTGGGACTGTGCTGTAGTCAACCTTGGACATGTTTTTGGGAATACGGACAGATTTATATAAGTTTAGTAGTGGTGCCTTAGCTAACAGAGGCGTTGCAAAGCCAGGAGGCCCCCATAAAGATATGCGGTCCAAATCTTGGCATTGCAAACTAATAGACTGGTTGATAGATATTGCCAAAAGACAGACAACTTCTGGCTGGATTAAAAATGTTTAATGAAAGTACTTAATAGCAGTGTGTTTTAAATATTTGGGTTAAATGGTTGCAACCTTCTTTGTCCAAGGTACTTTCTTTTGATTTTTCAGCTGTTTGTGTACATTAATAATTTTGTGAACATTAAATTTATTAAGTTTCTCTATTTTCTGTTTGATCTGAACTGTGCTTGCCATCTTTTTAACTCAAGATATAACTTTTTTTCATCTACCTGTTGCCATCCACTATAAACAAGTCCCAAGTCAAGATGTATTGACAGTACTTCTCGACCAGTTCTCTAACCAATACAGTTTAAAGGCAGCAAATTTAATGAATAATTAGTTTGTTTGGTTTACTCGCCTGACCTTTGTTGGGTATCAATGCTCTTGCTAAAATGAATGTATTTATTTTAATTGAACACAAATGTACTCCTAACAAATTTAATGCGATGATTTCTTCTTGTTGGGGTTATTTGATTATTTTATCAAGTAACTGCCAATGACCGACTGACCGTCCAACCAAGTGGCTGGCTGGCTGGCTGGCTTTAAGGAAACTAATGTTTCTACCTTTTTGATATTCTCCTTATGTACAATTTGTAGATGGTTCAGCTCTTGATAGAAACCTCGTGAATATGGATGGAATCCTGAAGGACAACAGAAGGAATTTGCTATCTGAGCACTTTGTGGAAGGGGCATCGAGATCTGATGTGCCTATAATGTTCAGTGGTTTCTACTGCAGAGGGAGAGAGAGCCCAGGAAGAGGACATAAACAATGCTTCCCAGAAAGCCTGTGAATGAGTTTAGAAAATAAATATCTTTTTATGGAGTTCAGTTTCTTGTTTCTCTGTTTTTTTTGTCTTTTAAACGACTGCCGCTCACAAAATTCCGATCGGAAAAAAAGGTCCGTACCATATTCTAGCACTGGAGGCTTATTTTCGCCGCGACGCTCTCCGTCGATAGAAATGCGATTAAGCTTTTCCAATATGTTATTAATAAAGACTGACTCTTCTTCTTTTACCCAGGGAAGATTTCTACTTCTCTTTGTATTCCTATTCGAAACCTTACTTGTGTTTAACCGTCCAAAAAAGCGGAATCAAATGTTGAATTTTAAGCCGCGCTGAGATGTTTTCGCACACAAGTAGCCGCCATATTGAAATGGAGATGGTTGCTATGATAACGTGTCATGTGAGCTTAAACTTGGTGTTTGATTGGCTAATAGTTTGTTTTGGTCCAGGTTATCAAATTTGATAACTGTGCCGGACTGTAGGCTTTTGGCAATGCTCAAATATATAATGATCCAACCCTTTGTTTTGGCTGGAGCCATAAGAACACTAATGAGTCAATTTTTTTATGGACAATTCAAATTAGTGAGTACATTAAGTGAAATGGTGAAATTACACTTTTGCTACCTCATTATTATTAGTCTATGATTTATCCTCAAAAAAGCATTTCTTTCCTCTTTAATGTTGTATTCCTTGAAAAAAATTCTAATAGACAGGTACTACTTCACCCTAAGGTACAGTTTCTTTTCTTGATTTATATGAAAATTGATTTATGTAAAATTGCACTGACTGATAATGCCACAGTAAGCAACTTAATTTATATGTGCAGTTTTTCACTCTCCTCAACCAAGGGTACAGTGACCGGTGTGTCTGTCACCATTTCTCTACAAACCATTTAACAGATCAATACTCTCCCTAACCAAGTCCAGGGCTTTGGTACAAAGATCAATACCCAGCTGTGTAGACTGCATCAAGGGGTCAATCATATCCAATACATAGGACTCCATGAAATCCCTATTATTTAAAGCTATTGGTTCAACAACAACATTGTTAGTTTCTTCTAGTGGAGAAGGACCCTCTTGATCATAGCTATACAGTTCAAGATCTTCTGGCTCGCCATCAAGGGCTCCATGGGCAAGGAGATTATTCCTATGCATCATCCCATTCATCCACATTTGATATGGGGTCCAATTACCCTCTGTGCTCACTGCATAATTGTTGAAAGCTTCAGAAAAATCTTTTAAGGCTTTGTTGATCCTTGGGATGAAAATTGTGTGCAATGTGAAAAGGTGAATTGGATCCTCAACATTAAGAAGCCCAGATGCCTCCATTGCGTAAAATGTATAGTAGTTAATGTGGCAAACACAACGGTAGACTTCCCTCCAAAGACGCTCAATTCGCTGATTGTGGGTAGATGGGCCTGCTATGAAACTGCCTCGCCCCTCTCCTCGAAACTGCACCATTGCATCACAGACAAGGACATTCTCAACTCCCCTGTCCACTCTTATTCTTGAAGGCCAACGGTCACCATCTTTTCTTACGGTCTGCAAAAATAGGTTAAGAACTGTTCCTGCCAGATTATTAGAATGACACTGCAAATACATAATTCGCCTTGAAAACCCATCTATGCAACCATGAATGACTAGTTTCCACCTAATCAAGGAATGGCGGCCATCTAGATGCCACAATGAGTTTGGCCATGGTACCTGGTATACCCTTCGGGAAATAAGAACCTCCCATCTCAAGGCGCTGTTTTGGGGGTCTAACCGAGCTATACATCTTCTTACTCTTCTTCTTTGTACTCTTAAGCCTAGCGATCTTAAATATCCAGCAATGTATACTTGACCACTTGTTGTTCCGTGCAGTAGGATATAGTCCCCAACTTTTTGGCCTAATTCATCATCAGTTAGCTTACTAAACGTCGTAAAGTCATCCAGGCTGTGAGCTTTGATCCTTCTTGATATGGTCCAACGAGATACACCTAACATTTCGGCAATTTTAGTGTGACTAAATCCTAACCCTAGAAGATCTTCAAGCAATTCTGCAGAGATGTCGAATGCTGGTCTACCGGGCTCAACACTTGTAAGTTTGGGACAAATACTCTGGGCTGCTGAAGTAGGAGACAATGATACATTGGCTAACCATTGCTGCATAGCACAAAAAACATCGTTAAAAGCTGATGAAAGATCACTTAACATTTCTTTGTCAGTTGTGTCAATAATCGATCTGGAGTCTCTGAGTGAGCGAAGCAAACTGACTGTCTGATCGACAACAACGATATGCTGCTCCACAATTCTCCTTTCCGCATTTCGTTGACAAATGTATTCAGCTTTTTCCAGAACAGAGTTTAAAAATCTTGGTAGATCAATCTCCACATCAAAGTCTTCGACAACAGCCGCCATCGCCGCCATGTTTCTCGAAAGTGGAGTACACTGAAAACGAGGTTAGTCACTGACCAGAAAAAACGAGGGCTCAAGAAAGTTGAATATAAAATAAAAAGTTGAACATTGAATGAATAATTGAATGTTGAATAAAAGGTTGAATAAAGAATTGAATGTTGGGGTAAAAGTCAAACATTGAATAAATAATTGATGTTAGAAAAAAGTTGAACATTGAATAGCTAATTAAATGTTGAATAAAAAGCTGAACATTGAATAAATCATTGAATGTTTAATAAAAAGTTGAACATTGAATAGCTAATTAAATGTTGAATAAAAAGCTGAACATTGAATAAATAATTGAATATCGAATGACGAATTGAGTGGAACTGAAGCATTGAATACTGAATAAAAGTTGAATATTGAACAAATAGTTGAACATGGAATATAGAGTTGAATATAAAATATATGAATTGAATATTGCTACATTTGGCCTGCCATACTTTGCATCTCTAACTAATCTTTATGCAATAAAATTTTCTCATGTAACAAAAGGTACATGACTTTCATCAAAGTGATTTTCATTCGAAAGGTTCTAATTCGGCTTCTCTAACCCATTTACTGACAGCTTGTGTCATTTTCACAAAGCCTGTGTAAGCTTGTGGAACCTCCATGGCACGAGACATGTCTCTATCGTAATATATTTAATAACTTTTTGTCTTGAATATTTGCAGACTGGCACTCTGAGCTAAATACCATGTTTAACCAGAAGACAAAAATAATCAGATTGTGAGGTCTTGCTATGTGGAATGTTTGTAATAGGAAGCCTGTAGTGGTGCTACGAGATTAAATGTTGCTTCGTATATATTTTTGGTAAATATACGGTTTTTAACTGGCACCAAACTACTGAATCTTGAGGCAAGGTGTGTGAAAAGAATTACCATGTTAGTTGCGACAAATCGTCTTTTGAGACTGCTATTGAACTTCGACATTAACTGCAATAGTAGTAGATTTGTTTCATTATACAGAAGCGGATCACCCATTTGAGTAAAATCGAATCTCTACGGACCTGTACTGAGTGTTTCTCATTTGCCCTACAACCTTTCACTTTTACCACTTTAGTATTTTCTTTAACCCTCAGGTCAAGACGTGTTCCTTACAATTACCCATCATTTTTCCTCTCCAAAGGCTGTGCTGCTCAATTCTGACCGAGATGAAACTGAGCCTGTTTTCTCTCCTCTTTTTGGCCGTAGTGAGTCAAACAAAATTGGTAGGTATTTCAGTGAGAATTTAAAATACTATCAGGCATGATAATGTTATCAATTTGATGATGAAAATTACGGGTAGAATCACATTTAAGACAACGTTTCGGTGTACTCGTGACACCATCATCAGGTCAAAATATAATATTTAACAGATAACAAGAATATTTATGTTCAGATTCAAGTTCAAGTTCTTAGTCCCTAGTTTTGCTTTTATCGAGTAACTTTGAATATTTAGACACGGTTTGTGCTCGCGAATAAGGAACATTTCCTATAGAAGACAATCAAATTTGCTGGTGCATGTCTTAAGAATGTGAAACATGTTATATATTATTGTTCTTGATGGATGTTTACTTTGGCTGTGATTGAATATTGATTCAAATCTTTTGTGATGCCAGCTATGTTGGTTACACGCGTCGGCATCTCTACCAACGAACCGATGTTAAGTTCTACATCTAAATCGTTATTAATCAATGGCCTTTGACCAGCATAAATACTACCCAGGTCATCATGTCTCGTTAAAACTGAGGAATTCTAATTGTTGTTTTGTTTTATTTCAGTCCTCTAAAGCTATCCACTTGGAAATGAAAGGCTTCATCCCACGATCCTGTTTGGATCACCTGCGACATGGCGTCTTTGAAAGTGACTTTTATTGGCTCTTTGATAGCCACGATAAGCGATACATGGCTTACTGCGATTTTTCGTCTGAGCCGGGCGCAGCTTGGACGCTTGTAATGTCCTGGAACAGAGCATCGAAAGATCTGCCTCATTTTCGAAGCAAGACATTTCTGCAAGACGCACCAATGAACCACAAAACTCCCAACTGGAACTCTTACCGCCAGACTCTAGCTCGAATGAAAACTCTCCGCAGCCAATCAAAGTACTGGCGAGCAACCTGCAGCTTTGACAAAATGCAACAAAAAATTGATTACAGAGATTACCTAAGAGGCAAGTTCAGCGACTTTGGCATCATGCAATATCTTGGTGATGGTCATTGTTTCCCTGTGGATTTTGTGAAAATCCGTGGACATGCGGCAGGGAGTGGCACCACAGCAAGATTCTGGCAGATGCAAAACACCTACATGCTAACCATAGACAGCAGTGTCACTGGCTGTGGCTTTGTGGCCACCGCTGGAGCTGTTCCTAGTGAAGACAACTTTGGTTACTACGGCACTATCAACAACAAGTTTCGCTGCACCATGGCAGATGATTCTACAACCCAGTGGTGGTTTGGTGGATACTTGGATGAACTTTGAACCTGACTGTATATAGACTCGACACGAAGCTATATGAATTCAGGTTTTATCATATGACTATGGAACCATTCCAAAAATAGCGACACTGAATTGTTTTGGTCTGGTAAAGTTTCATGGTAAACTAAATTTCGCACTTAGAAATATGTGAAGCAACATGGTATTCTAAGAATTTTCGGCGCTTTGTTTTAAATGAGCTAACTTTTTCACTCATGTAAAATCAAACGGAGAGTTGTCTGGAAAAGTTCAACTTGTGGTCCACAAGGCCTCATTTATATGTCTTTGTAATATCTAATTCGACAGGAATATTGTGTAAAAACTCCATCCGGTGACTTCATTTGATTTTATCGTTAACGTAAAGTTAGTTAATATGTTGAGAATACAAATGTTCACTGTTCTTGGAGTGGGTCTGTAACATTATAACCACTGAGACCGCGCTATTTAGTCACTACAGTTGAACCCCGCAATTTCGAACTCTCACGGGAAACGAAAATTCGAAATAACCGAGTTCGAATTTGACGGGTCTATCTGTATTTGTGAGAGATAACTAACAGGACAGGTTGATAGAAGATTAATAAATCTGAGATGAGAAAACGAGCTCTAAAAGTGACAACATTTTTCATACGAACTTTATGTCAAGTAGTTTACTATAGCTCTTGGAGACCAAGACCAAGACCAAGAAGCGTATAAGGAATTTAAAAGTAAGCTACACTGAAATCGATAGAAAACAGTTCTATTAAGAAGCAATAGTCAAATAGCTGGAGCACAAAGCTCTATTGACTGGCAAAACAAGAAAAAGCAACTGCACACACTCTCCCTTTGTAAAATGTTAACTGTGGGAACAATTAAAAAGGCACGGTCTTGTAACCATAAAGTTATTAATTGTAACTCCAATGTCCGATAATCTAAAATTTTCGCACATGTTCCACCGAAAGTCTAATTCAAACCTGTTGACAGTATCCTATGTTTCTCTGAAAATGGTAAACGGTTCCAAAAGTCATTTTGCTTTTTGTATTTTCAGTCATTTCAAATTCCTTTCGCTTTTAAAGAGAGTCCACCTGACGACCTTGCAGGCGAGTGTACAGTGCACATCACCTATTCTCCTTAAAAGTGGAACACTTGTACAGCATCACTGGTCAACCAGGTGCAACAGATACTATATACGTCAATCAAACTGTCAGACAATGAAAAGCGTTTAGCGATTTGTCCCAGTCGCGTTTTTGGTATCGGATCTAGTTCTAAATTGTGCTTATTGTGTTTTTCAAAGATCCCGGTTTTGGCCCTCTAATAAATGTCCACCCTTGTGTTTCACACATGGAATTTTGATTGAATAAGCCAGTGCCTGGGTTGAAGTTGAACTCGTCCTTTCACGTTTAACAATCTGCAACACTAATGTGTTCGGTCTCGGGATCCTTGACCCTTGAACGAACAAATCTACAAGATATACTTACAAGATTTACTTTTCTAACCACGTTTCTTAAGGCGTATTTCAAGCTCATTTACACAAAGTTTTTTCGTCATCTCAAAGTAGATTTTTGGCTGGTTTTCTCCGTCCAAGAATCCTGTACTGTACTAAAAGCTTTTTTGAAAGATGCCGGTTTTGGCCTTAGTTTGGATCTCGACGCGCGAAACACACGCGTGGAAATTTCTCAAACTGGACAGTGCGTGGATTTCAGATTCTCGCGCATCTCATTTTTTATTTCTCGCGCATCCTCGAGCGCCGCAGTCGTGTTTTCGGTCCCGAATCCCAAACTATGCTTATTGGGTCTTTGAAAGATGACGGTTTTGCCTCTTCGTGAAATCTTCACACGTGTGTTTTACGCGTGGAATTCTGTCGCATCAAAAAACGCGTGAGTTCGAAATTCTCGCCCATGTAATTTTTCCGCTTTCTTCTCGCGCAGCCTCGCGCGTTTAGCGACATGCCACAGTCGCGTTTTCGATCTCGGAATCCTAAAGTATGGTTAATGGGTTCCTCAAATTTCTACACCTGTATGTTATGCGCAAAATTCCTGGACAATGCGTGTAGTGGAGATTTTTGCCCCATTCATTTTTCTTTTTCCTTGCGCATTCTCTCGGGTTTGCGACGTGCCACTGTCGCGTGTTAGGTCTCGGGGCTATGGTTGATGGGTTTTGAAAGATGCCAATTTTAGCCCTACATTAAATTTCCACAAAAGTCTATTAAATTAAAATTGGAGCATTTTCTTTCCCCTTGATTGTCGTCTCTCGTCTTGTGATGTTCCACAGTTGCGTTTGCGGTCTCGAAATCCTAAACTATGTTTAATAGGATTTAAAAGATGTCAGTTTAATTTTAGCCCTCCGACAAATTTCTACACGATTGTTTTACGCTCGAAATTCTATCGAATGGAACAGTGCGTGTAACGAAGTTCTTGCCCATGTTATTTTTCTTTCTTCTCGCCCGTACTCGAGCCTTAAGCGATGTGCCACACTCCCATTATTTTTGTCTCGGGATCCTTAAGAAGTGCAGCAAATGATATCCTGTTTTCGAAGATTTTGAATTCCTAGCTGCGTTTAAGGCGTAGCTAAACCTGATTTACAGGAGGAAATTCTTTTTTCACCTCATTTTAAATTTTCTTGGTTGTTTTTTTTTCTGTCCAGGAATCCTCTTATAATAATAATAATAATAATAATAATAATAATAATAATAATAATAATAATAATAATAATAATAATAGTAATAATAATAACAATAATAATAAAGTCTTTATTCAAGGTTTTAAACAAACGTTAAAACTTACAAAATCCATTATAAATAAAGATACAGCTATCTAATTGTTAATTACAACCTATTTAGAATCAAAGAGACATCTACTCTTAAAGCTTTTTCAAAAGATGGTAGATTAGACCTTTTTTGGATCTCGACACGTGAAACGCGCGCATGGACATTTCTCGAACTGGACAGTAGGTGGGTTTGACCTTCTCGCCCACTTTATTTGACTTTCTTCTCACGCATCGCCGCGGGCTTACCGATGTACCACAATGGCGTTTTCGGTCTCGGAGTTCCTAAATTATGCTTAAAATTTAGCTTTCCGTCGAATCCCAACACGTGTGTTTTACGCGTGGAATTCTATTGAATTCGGGACAGTACTTTACTACGTGTACGTGGGTTGGAGATTCTCGACCAGGTCATTTTTCCTTTTTCTCTTACGTCCTCCTACTTTTAGAAATGTGCCACGCTCGGGTTTCAGGTCTCGGGATTTTTGAGACTGGTACGTAAAGATTTCCCTTTTCCAAGCTGCTGCATTCCTAGCCGCATTTAAAAGTCATTTACAGAAGGAAGTTCTTTTTTCACCTCTTTTTCAGCATTTGGCGGTATTGATCTGTTTAGGAACCCTCTATTGCAGTTAACGTTGTTTGGAGAGAGGC
>JAHPZR010003293.1:0-2500 GCA_019787425.1 Platygyra sinensis | reverse complement strand
TTCCTTTTGGGTTGTGTCCACGGCCGCTTCAGCATCGTGCCTTGCAAATGCCGTTATTACCTACTGGTATGGCAAACTAATGATATTTTCATGTCTGTTTACCTCGATCATCTGCTACACAAAGATTTTCCTAGTTCTCCGTCACCATCAAACCAAAGAACGTGGCCGTGGACAACCAGAACGACGGAGCCAAACAATTTCATTGAACATGGCACGGTACAAGAAGGCAGTGTCCACTGCACTGTGGTTGCAGTTTACGTTAGCAGTTTGTTATCTTCCGTATGCTGTCATGTCAGCTTTGTACAACGACAGAAGACTATCTTCATCCAGTTTTCTTGCTTGGCAATTAGCAGTGACTCTAGTTTATATTAACTCGTCGTTAAAACCCATTTCTTTACTGTTGGAAGATTCCTGAAGTGAGACAAGTCGTAAAGAACACAATCAGACAAATTCTTTGCTGGTCACCGCGTTAATTCATTCCAATAATACACTTTTAATACGTTAAAAAAGGGAAGTTAAAACATGAAAGCAGCTCAGGGGGATATTTCATCGAATTAGAACTGATAGTTCATTCTCACTCTTGCAGGGTAGAGCTTTCAAATGTAACGTGCAACTATATATGTGAGCATGAAATTAAAACTAAATATAAAATTGTGTGAAGAAAAAATGAAATTTTTCATATTTGAACTGCGGTTGTAGATGAAAGTTATTTTTATTATTTTATTTTTTTATTTTTGCCACACACAATGAAAGTGAAGAGTGATCATGACAGTAAATTTCCCAATTTAAGCAACTGGAAAGAAGAAGACTGAAAAAATCAGGGCTTCAACGGGATTCGAACCCGTGTCCTCCGGTGCGATGCTCTATCAACTAAGCTAGGAGGCCACACACTGAGAGCGAGGTCATTTTATTGAGTTCATATCTCGCGTGAGGAGTGAAATGATGTAAAGTATATATGAAATAATTCATATTTAAACTGCGGTCCTAGACGAAAGTGAAGAGTGATCATCGCAGTAAGTTTTAAAATTTAAGCAACTGGAAAGACGAAGCCTAAAAAACCAATGTTTCTTATACCTAATCGTACCTTTTTGGTATGCTTTGGCGGCATATTAGGCGAGTTTGGTCGAGCCATGCATGGTTCGTATTTTGTTGGAGATGTTATTATGCCAAGAATTAGGAACAGATCAGGCTACGAGCCGGTGACAAAACACAAAGACAAATGGTCAGAATATCTTGCATTTTGGGGCCTAGGTCCAACAGTCTGAGAAACTGGAAAACAAGTCTAGTTCCCAGCGTTACACTTTGTGGAACACCGAGTGTCAAGACTTAAAGAGTTTAAGCTGTAATCAATTCTCCCTTTGGTTTTCATGCGGTTATTATTCGATAAACGTCATAAATTATGTATCAGACTTTGTTTTGTTTATAACAATTTAATGACATAGGTATACCCCCTACCCCTGTCTTCACATTGGTTCTTCGCGTGATATCGCATTCCGCCTTTCTCCATCTTCTCAAAGGATGCAAGTTTTTATATACAAGTCTTCCAGACTTGAGCTAAGTTATATTACTCGTGACAAAGCTGGGCACACGTTTTCTCATTCTTGTCTTGGCGATTATAGATCTAAGTGATCAAGAACTCAGCATCGCTTTGGAGGAATTTGAAAGGACTATATATGGTCGATGTAACTGATTTATTCTCTCCGCTTAGACAGAACTATAATTTGTGCGGCTGTTGAACTAGGAGCGATGCTATCTGCAGTGTTTGTTTAATCTTTACTTCAAGCGCGAAACTAAACGTCTGAAATTCCTCAGATGTTATGTTTAGCTTCTAAGAGTGCGCTCGGTTTTTAATTCATTTCACGTTTCATCTCGGACTTATTATGTTAATCCTTCAACGGATGTGTATATACTGATTCTCAATGGACATATGGGACGAGTCTGAGGGAAGAATGGTAAGACTGGTCCCAGACCTTCGCGTCTGGTAGGCAATTTTCCCGTCCACAAAAACAGACACCTTCGTTCATCCTCCTTCCTATGGGAACCTGGGGCCTGGTTTCCAGGTTTTTACTGCTGCTTAGACCAGGGTGTCCGAGCCGATGCTGCCAACTTGAATTTTTAATGCAGCTCCTGATTGGCCAGATTTTCAAGGCGCCATCTGGGATTTTAAAAACAATAGCATCTATTGTTCTCTAAACAATAGCCTATTGTCTTTCTGAGTTCCTGATTAGTTACCTGTAAGTCCCTGGGTTCACTTCTCATTGGTAAAAAGAAACGGATCACGATTCGCTCATTTAATGAATAAAGCGACATTCAACTCACTTGCGCGTCACTTCAAGTTTCTACAAGTCGTCACGACCCTTACAGTTTTGTCTAACACCAGGTTTGGTTGTTATGAAAAAGCGTATGGGGAACGAATGGAAAGTATAAAGTAAGATCGTTTTTTGCGATTTATATTTATTTCATCTTGGCATTTCGCAATTTATTGACTTTATTGACCTGA
>JAHPZR010003292.1:122500-138121 GCA_019787425.1 Platygyra sinensis | reverse complement strand
TTTCTTACTGCTTGTGTTGTTAGCGCTGCAACAATTACGAATGGTTGCAAATTTGTTTTATTTCTTTCATCATTATAAGCATCAACTGACAGAGAGTGGTAATAATAATTCGTTAAAAAGAAGTGCGGAAAAAATTTTGGAAACCGTTGTGAGCTACGCTAGAATGCATTAAATATTCCACAAAATGTACAATGGTAAATAAGGCGGCGGGAATCAAAGCGATCAAAGCGACATTTCAAAATTTGAAATGTATTCCCAGAAGATTTTCCTGGAGAAGTTACAAAAAATGAAAGTAAGATTAGAAACCAGTTTGTAAAGAAACTGAAACTTTGGTTGAAATGTTAATAATAACCAAAGTAAACACGAAGGCCGATGACCTGTTTATTCTGTATGGTCATGTACCCCTGAACAGGCGTAAAAAATACATTTAGTTTATTTTAATTCTGAACGGCTTTCCTGAGTCAAAACCTCTACTACAGCTTTCTATGTTGTTCAGAAATAACTGTTCCAGTATTAAAGCTTGCGTATACATTGAAAATCATTGAATAGCTGATATTGGAGTTGAGCCTGCTTTCAAATATTCCTTTGTTTAGAAAGGCATACAAACGAGGCAAAAGGGTTAATACAAAGCAGAATTGACCCTTTCACCTCGTTTGCATGTCAAACCGCTCATAAGCTGCAATAGGAGCTATTTGTCTCGGAATAAGCAAACCAGTTGAATTAAATACAAGCCCTATAAAACTAAAATCTTTTTTTTTTCAAGAATTTTCATTTTTAATGCAGTTACAAAAAAGAAACACTAATATACGCACATTAAAGCTAGTGTTACACACGTTTTAGAACTAAAAATACATTAATAAATAAATAAAATTAATTTATTAATAAATATAAGTCTTACTACCATGTTAATTACATTTCGTTCCAATATTACAATCTTGTATTCGAAAGTTTTTACACACGCACAAAGATAACGTTAGAAATACTAACATTAGATATAATAATAGTACTAATGATACATCTCTATTGTAAAGGTTTAATTATCCATTTTTAATTAAAATACTCTTGTTTCGTGATTTTACTTTCTATTTCGTACTTAATTTTAATTTTGGCTTTAAACCCCTCGATTTTGGAAAGGGTTTGACTTCTTCTGCAGTCCCACAAGAACAATTTTCCAATAATTATGAAGTAATTTAATAAATCAAGTAAAGGGCATTTTTCCGAAAATATCCCAAATAAAACATCTTTTAGGGAGAGGTGGGTTTGATGTTTTGATAATAGGTGCCAGTATGATGCAAAATCTTTCCAGAGTTGTCTAGTGTGGGAACAGTTATAAAAGAAATGATTTGAGGTTTCCGACTCAGTTTTTCATAACGTACACAAATCGTTGATTTTGTAACCAATTTTACATAATTTGGTATTTCTATAAAGAATAGAGTTTATAACTTTATATAGGAAAGCTTTTACATAGGATTCAAGTGCAACAGAATGTGGTAATAAGAAGATTTGATTGATTTGATCGATTGTAAAATCAAAATCCCTCTGCAGTTTGACGGTGATATAGGGATGTTGAGCCTTTCTGGAAATAAGCAGAGAATAGTAATCTTTTGATCTTTTCTGTCTAATATCGAAACTGTTATTTTTAAATGTAAAAGAGGGAGATAGGGTTGATAGTGGTACATTTGCGAACTTTAGCTGTGAGGGTATAGAGTGTCGAAGACCCGCCCACTGAAGGAAATTGGTTTTGTTTATCTTGTTCGAGAGATGAGTAAAGGCAACGTTTATATTCCGGTCAAAAAGAAGATCATGCGTGTACGTGATTCCTGCTTCGCGATAATTTTTGAAATAGACCGGTTTGTTATCTATTTTTATTTTTTTATTGTTCCAAATAATGTTTTGATAACCAAAGGTATCACGAAATTCTGACCACCATTGCAGAAGTTCGTAGTAGAATGGAGAGGGTAGGTTAAAATCTTTGACATCATAGTTACAGCTTAGGAAGAAGATGCCCCCAACGTGTTCTAACAGATAAAGAAAATATCTCTTCCATGTAGCACTTGAATCATTAAATACTCTCTGTAGCCATCCTAGCCTTAAAGATGTAATCATGCAGTCAACATCTATCATTTTTAAACCACCCCTCTCATAATCATTTATTGCAGACACACGAGTTACTTCTACACCGTTCCACAGAAACTTGAAAAGCGATCGATTCAGTTCACTTACTACTTCTTTTGGTGTTGGCAATATAGAGCAAATATAAACAAACTTCGAGATCAAGAAGGATTTGATTATTGTTACTTTTCCATAAAGAGATAGGCCTCTCGAGGACCATATATTAATAAGCTTTTTGATACTGTCAAGCCTTTCAATAAAATTCTTCTCTTTTAGAAGTTTCGAATCGTATGTAAAATAAACTCCTAAAGCTTTGATCGGAGTTTTCGGTCACTTAATGCTAAATGGTTCTTCCCTTTTTCCTCTAAGGGAACCGATCCACATACCTTCCGTTTTTGAGGAATTAATATTGAGGCCAGAAATATTTTGAAAAATCTCCATAAGTTTAAAGAGTGATTTTGCTGAATCGACATCGGCTAATGTTGCAGTTGTATCATCAGCATATTGCAGGACTAGCAAAGTTAACCTATAAAACTAGTATGAAAAGGACACATTAAGACACGCAGGCACCAGTTAGATTATATAGAAAGGAGTGTCTTTACCTACAAGCATCTGTCAGTATGGACTGAATTGACGTGTATGGATTTTCATCCGATACAAACCCTCCTGAATTGCCCTGGCCTTATTTTATAATGTAGCAACCGTAAAGTAAAAGCAATGAAATAAGCCACTTTGAATTGATGAGTTAGATGAGCATTACTGAGGCCCGCTGACGTTTTATTGTTTCCATGACATGGGTATCTTACAGTGAGTACTCAGTAACTAACAAGCTACCGAGGTTTGCTACATTTATAGCGGAGCCCCATAACTATACGGATAGAAACACAACCATGTATCTCATTCTTCATGGTCAACATGGCTATCGGCGTGAAACGTGGGCACATGCGCCCAACGACGAAAACGACGACGTCGCGCAAAATGGCGCCCATACTTTAGCTAATAGGTGGACCGAGGAATGCAGCCCTTGTTGCAGCGTACCATACATGTTGAGGTCAATTGACACCTTGTAAACAATGTATGCAATGACCAGTATCACGTGACCATATACCTGGCTCAGGTTTAGAGATTATTATTATTATTATTATTATTATTATTATTATTGTTGTTGTTGTTGTTGTTGTTGTTGTTGTTATTATTATTATTATCATTACAAGTGAAACCGGAAATAACAATATATAATTATATATCCCATAAAAAGGTAGATATAAGGCAAAGAAACAAAACGATGGCCGAAAAGGGTAACTTTTAATGCCATGGCGAGACATGACTAACCTTCTTCAGGGGCAACACTGAAGCAAAGTAAAAATGGAGAAAACGGTTACAATACAGAAATAGAAATAATAAACGTGTACTGAAGCGGCTACCAAAAAATATATATATATAAATAGTTTTAATTTTTGCCACGTCTTTTGTCATTTTATGCTGAATATAAGGCAATCATGCCTAATAAGGTTTTAATATCTTGGCCCTTAGTCAATATGCGACCTACATGTAACAATAAAATTCTTGTCTATTGGTTCGCTATGTTTCGTGAAAATGAAAAAAAACCTCTTGATTAATGCAATCTGTGGTACCAAAATTACTAGTTCAAAACTTGACACGTAGATACAAAGTCACAAAATTTCCTCTTTTCTTTAGTTTTTCTCAAGATCTTTGTTGCCTGTAATGGATTATTAGACACTTTGATGGGAAATCTGCAAAACATGGAAGACAAGACTGACTGATGTACAGTGTATAGCAAGATTGACGTAGATTCTCCACACCTCGCGATTCACACGTCATTTTGTTTAACCAATCACAGAAAGTGAATTGACCTTCTGAAACGAAGCGACGGTTTGCTTGCGACAGCGCTGTAGCTGTGGTGAAAGTGGTATTTGCGGTCAAGTTTAACAAAGTAATGGGAAATTTCTAGTCCGAAGCTTAACTACATTCAAAACGGTGAAATGATTTTGAAATTTGGTTCATCCTGTCTCATAAAACCTTAGACCAAGTCAGTGGATTAACGAGCACATGAACGCTTTGCGATACCTCGTTCGACTCTCTCGTTCCGCCACTTCGACTAGGTCACCTGAAGATGTGTTAGACTGTGAAAGATTTATGTGGTGAAAGAGCTGTGGTGAAAAGCTGAAATGGTCGCCAAAATGGGAGATTTGCCGTCAAATTCAACTAAGTAATGGAAAATTTCTAGTCCGAAGCATAAAACTTTAGATCAAGTCAGTGGATTAACGACGTCCACGTCAACGCTGTGCGATACCTCATTCGACTCGACTCTCCTTCCGCCACTTCGACTAGGTCACCTGACCCGGGAAGATGTGTCAGACTGTGAAAATATTTTTAACTGGCCACTCTGGGAAGAATTATATCAAGGCTTGATGGACGGCTTTTTGGATGTATCTAAAGCGTTGTGAAAGGGATTGTATTCGCGCCGCGACTGCATTCGACAACACATAAATTTTCCCGCCGTGCTTTGAGCATGACTAAAGACGAAGGATGTGCGATTTACGCAGTGGCCCGATGTAGCCTTTTCGACGATTGGAGAAGGTATTTACCGTTGACCTTTCATTTAGTCGTTTTCTTCAAAAAACTTACGGTCAACCGATAAGCCAGATAAGCGTTGTCTTTGTTTATGTGCCCAACTTTTGTATGGCTCGGCAAGAAGTTAAGCCTACTCTCAAATTTGGTTTTCAAGTTTATTGTCAGTTTGTTTGTGAAGAAGGTTTTCAGGATTTCTGTGTTGGACCCATTCTTATAGCAAATTACATTTTAATTTCCCCTCAATTTAAAAAATAGATTCAAATGAAATTTACCGTAAGCTAAAGCTTATAATTTAAACATTGTTGTAAAATGGTTTTTCCTCAGACTACCATTGTAAATAGGTGCCACAAACCAGAAGCGTAACACTTTGTAAAACTGCCAAATCTATTAAAACAATTATTTGCTAATCTTTCTTTGTTTTTTTCGACTAGTTCTTGGTCGGTTTTGACATAAACTTAAGTACTTGACGTCTTCAGAGTTAATAAGCTTAGGTACTTTCCGCGTTTAGCGCGCACGTGCACGAACTCACACAAACAGCCGTGATTTTAAAACTTTCCTCTGTTTCTGCTGAATCATTGACATACAATTTTTAGCTTTATAAAAATTGATTTAAATTATGTGAACCCCCATGCATTACAACCTCTGTGAAAACGTTTTTTGTAGTACAGTAATTTTTCAGATACAACAAAATGTTTCGCCACTCAAATTAAACTTATGTGTCGGAATCGTGTAATTCATTAGGGTAATCCATTTGAAAGCACGAACTGTTCCAGTATTTGTTTATGCACAACTATTTTTCTTAGGCCAATACTTTGAATAATGGCTTTATTGTACACTTTGTTATAATTCTAATAGGGAATTTAGTTCATGGAGAGTATAAAATAAAGTTTTGATGTCTGTGCGAATGAAGGTAACGTTTTAAGTTCCGGTTGAAAATAAAGTAATCATTTATTCCGTCACTGTTTACGATACGTTTTTAACCTTCAAACATCGTATTTAGTAAAATTACTGAGCTTGCATCGGTTGCCTTAAGCAACTTAAATTGTTTCATTTAATGTTAGCATTAATTTGATTTCATTCACATTGCTGCAACTTCTAGTTTAAGTTTTATAATTTCAAGAATTAAACAACACTTTTTAGGTGGGAAGTGCATTTAAGTGTACCACAAACGCGCTTTTTTTATTTGTTTTGTTCTTACAAACAGCAACAACTATCTGTATCAACTTACCTTCTCAAGTATACATTGTCCCTGAGCAGACAGCAGCCATAAAAAAAAATAATAATTAAAAAAGTCGTCAAAAGTTCCGTTTAAAGAAAATGCAAGTCCAGTCCGTTGTCCAGTCCTTGGAATTTATTTTTTCTAGCTAACCTTTTGTGGCGCGGGTCGCAGGGAACAAAAAGCGCGCGAAAGTGTAGCCTCGTTTTCGTTCTTTCCTCCAGGCCTTCTCCTCTGAAAAAAATCTTAAACATCGATCCTCGCCAAAAGCAATTGAAATTAGAAGAAACTGACAACGCCATCATAAAGAGCATACTCTCAAGCCTTTGGCAAAATTTTCTTTTAATCCTACCTCAAATGGTCGTTGAGCAGGAAGCTGACAAACTTTTCAGTTAGATTTTCTACTGCGGCACTTTTTTAGGAAAAAGTAATCATGGCCATTTTTTAAAACACTATTTATTAAACTACAACTTCGCTTAAAAATTTTCTTGGAGAAAGGTTCTAGTAAACTTTTAGAGCGAACATTAAACTTCGGTCCGTTCTGGTCACGTGACCGATGACGTCACAGCATTAAAAATGTATATTTCATAAAAATATCTACCAATATCCAAATTTTTGTTTCCTCGCGTTTAATGCAACGCGAGATAGCACTTGTACCCAGATTCCCACTTTTTGAAAATTGTATATAGCTCCCTTAATATTTATATTTTGTTCGGTACCCGGGTAGTCCGAAATGGCTCACACCATTGTGCTTCAAACCACGTTGACTGCTTTTTCAATAACAAAATAATTTAATCACAGTGAGCAAAAACGCACTTGTGAGCAAAGTCACGTGACCAATAACGTAATCGCCCTTAGTCTTGTACAATAATTAGTTTATGGTAAGACTTATTTCTAGAGAACCTGGGGGTCTTGCTGCCCTCAAACTGACCAAGTTATTTGGGATTGACGATTTTCCAGCTGCAAAGGATTCTGGGAAGGTTCTTATTATAATTATATATTGTTATTTAATTATTATTATTATTATCATTTAAGTCTCGTGTTTGTTTGTTCTTGAATTTGAACGGGACCAAGTACTGGCTTGGTCTTAATGGCCATCTTCCGGAATTTTATAAACAAGGTATTCGTCATTGGCAAGAATCGTGTCTACGACACCTCACAGCAAGACCGAGATACTGTCTCAAACAATCTGAAACAACATATTAATTACGATTCACAAAAAATGGCTTTTCTCTGCCTCATTGGCACCGAGCAGGAATAAAGCAAATTTCAGACCTTTTGACAAGCATAAAAATGCCTTCCTGCCTTTCCTTTCCTTGCACAATAAATACACAGCTAACTTGCCACTTTTTACGATATCATGGCCTTATCTGCAGTCCTCCAAATTTGGAAGAAGCTCCTTCACGTTAACTCTGGCGACTTTACTACATTCCCGCCGCCAACCTGAACTGTAACGTGCAAACTGTTAATCCTTGAAAATCTTCTTCCTTAGGCTTCTGAAAAAAGCTCTTATCATACGGCATCGCAAAGAGAATTATCTTCTGCCTTTCAAAGCCACAAAAGAAGTTAAATAATGGCATTATTTAAAGACAAAATTATATACTATATTTTACCCACGAACATTATAGTGAGCTCCGGCCAAACAATCGCAACATATCCTAACATTGTTGGCACATCATTTGCAAGCTCCAGTGAAACGATCGCATTATTCTAGGTCGCAACATGTTGCGAGAGTTTGGCCACCTTGCTTTGACGTGTTGCAACATGTTGGGCATTGAAAATCGAACTAATGCGCATGCACGGGTGCAACATTATTGCACAAACCTGGCCAAACAACCACAAACATCATGTAACATCACAAATGCCAGAAATGCTGCATGAAAAAGTTGACCAGTTTCAAATTTGAGTCGTAACACGTCGCCCCCAACACATGTTGCCCCCAACAATGTGGCGTATCTGAAATGTTGCGATCGTTTACAGCTGTAGGCGGGGCTTTATACCAAATGAAAAAGATTGCCTCCCCTTCCCGCCCTTTCTGCTCCTCTGATAGTCAAAACATACCGCGTCATTCATTTATTAGCTCTCCGTAAGCGTCTTGTTCCAAGTTGGTATTCTACCGTAAGTAGACTAAGTAATGCGAGCTTACTTCTCTCCGAGCCAGAGGTATTACTTGGAATTACTCGTCCATGTGCGCCCCGTTTGACCCTCAACCACCTCATTATGCTAGGCAAATATTTTCTTTTTATCAACGCACCAAATAATACTACGTTCGTTTTCAGAAAAATATATTGCTACCACGTCGAATGGTGAAAGGAAATTTGAACAGAAGTGGAAATTCTTTCTCGCCATTAAGGCGTGTCTCTTAGCAATTTGTTGCGAAGTTTTTTTCTGAAAGTAAGTAATTACAGCTTATTTTCAGTCATTAAGTAACGTAATGTAACGTATTGGAAGTAGGTTTCTTCATGTATTGTATTAGGGAAAAAAAATACTGGCTTTCAATTGGATCGCAGACTCAAGCCAGGTTAAGTTTTGTAATCAGGAGCTCTGCTTTTACGCTCGTCTAAGTTTATATATATGTCTGGATTTTTGAAAATGGGGTTAAAGAATTGAACAGAGAAATCTCCAAAGGTAACGATATAAAAATTAAAAGAAAAGTCAGTCCTTTGTTTCGTCCTCCACCCGTTCATCTTCCTTTCTTTGCCGTCCTTTCTCTATTTCTTTCCACTTTACATGGCTTAGAGGCGACCTATGGAGTGGTGAAATCAAGGTTA
Organism: Platygyra sinensis; assembly: GCA_019787425.1. Taxonomy (NCBI): domain Eukaryota; kingdom Metazoa; phylum Cnidaria; class Anthozoa; order Scleractinia; family Merulinidae; genus Platygyra; species Platygyra sinensis. Next base: position 129,427 of record JAHPZR010003292.1, on the reverse strand, counting down.
AATATGGGTTCTTTAACACCATTTTCATAAATCCAGACATATAATATTGGGAAAATAAAATTTCTTAGTCGATGCTTGAAACGATATCCTCAGTGTTTTTCTGCCTCTTTTCATGGCGATTAATTTTACTGAACAGCATTATGCCTGCTCGTTTCGTGCAGAGTAAATTTAAGTCGCTTGAGATCCTTGCGTTTTCCCTAATGTTTCGTATTTCTTGTGTAAACACTTGCAGTTGTTGTTACAGGTATGTAGCTGCTAAAAATCGCTTGGTAAATATAGGGCTTATAACACAAGTTTTATCTCGCTCATGGAACTCTGGAATCTAAGTGTATTAAGGACGGTGCCTACTAATTCAAAGGTATTTTTGCGCGGTTCACTGAATATGCGGGAAAAGCAAATCATAACGAGTGCTATTGAAATCCGAAAAGAAAATTGGGGGTTACCACGCATTTTTCGAAGATACTTAATCAGCAATATTTGTAAAAAAGCTTTAAAATACAAAGCAACGTATGGCGTTTTTTTCCCAGTTGAAGCTTAATTATCTCTGAAAAATGCGTGGTTACCCCCAATTTTCTTTTTGGATACCAAGAGCACTTGCTAAATTCTACTTTCTCCGCATAGTTTTGAACCGCGCAAAAATATCCCTCTATTATAAGCACCACCCATAATAAATCCGAGTATCTCGAGATGCGCAGACCGTATGCGCAATAACAATAGTAGGCACCGTCCTTAAGTACCAAAGAGCACGGTGGGCTAAACAGTGCTTGGCTGTCATTGCCCACTACAAAATGCCTCACAAACATTGGGGTAATCTAGGTTAAAGGCTTGGCACTGGTAACTCTTACTTCTCGTGTAGTAGTATTTTACCTTTTCTAACGAAAAGTAGATGATCCCTAACGAAGTGGTTTTTATTCTGTGATGTCTAATTCTACATTTGTGACCTACCTCATCTACTGACATACAGTCCAGGTCATTCTGACAAGGCAAATGTTAATACTTAAAAGCAGCTGTCAGCTGCTTTACACTAAGACTTGGCCTATCTCGTGATATATTGACTAAATATCAAGTTAAAGGATTATTAGAATTACTGATGCTTGAATTGTTAGCTTATTTTTTACCACTACACGTAATGTACTTGTAACTGGAAAACCTTCTTGATATTTTTTGCTTGTTTGAGTAGCTATGTACTTATCTCCCCTTTGAAACATTTTTTTATTCAGAGTTTTTTTAATTTGTAGACGGGCTTCATCTCTGTACTGAATAACTAGAGGACAGAAGTGAACAGAAACAATCAGACTGGGACGTTTTGTTATTGGAAATATTTATAATAGGAAGCCTGTCGCTGTGTGACACGATTAAATATTGCATAGCAGACATATTGAGTCAATATATTGTTCCTTCCCCACACCAAACCACAGAGTCTTCCAGGTAAGTTGATGTTCGGACTTTCAAAAACAGATTACCTTCGATTGAACTTTAACATTTACAGCAATAGTAGATTCGGTTCATCACAGTACTCATCTCGCATTTTATATTTCACAGAAAAAGATGAATGTGAGCATCATTTGAACAGAATCGAATATCTATCTACACTAAGAGTGCGTTTCTTTTAGAAAATCCAATACTGGACTCTTAAATCCGAAAGAATCCGAAAACAGATTTTGCGTTTCTTAACTAAACAAATCACAGGGGCACCCAACCACCGTTTCATCTCAAATGCTTTTAAACGCTGTTTCAGGCCATCTGGAGTACTTTTAAAGCTCCGTAGGTTAATTTTAGGTTGCACTAAAAAAATTTCATCTGTTCGGTTATTCTAGGGGAATTTGAGTATTCTCGAATTTATTAGGGCTCTTTTGTTCATTTCCCGAAAACCTTAGGTCTTATCGCCTTTCCGAAAATGATAGCTAACCTTTTTACCGTACCCAAAACGACATTTTAACAATCCGAAAACAACATACATTAAATTTCTCATATCACGAAAGTTCGAGGTGAGAATTATCTCAAGAAAATTAGAGGGGATTAAAGGCCTTCCGAACAGATAATTTACCGAAACGATCCTTTGGGTGCCCCTGAAATCAATCCAAGATCCCTCAGATCGTGGTGCGTCAAAGGAAGCAAAAAATCCACTTCGGAAGTAGATTTTTCGGTTCCTTTGACGCACCATGATCCGAGAAATCCTGGATTGGTCTAAAGAAACACAAAATCCGTTTTCGGATTGTTTCGGATTTAACAATGCAATCTTGGGTTTTACTAAGGAAACGCACCCTTAGGGTTTCTCATTCACCCCACAGCCTTTCACTTCACTCTACTTTACTTTATTTCCGCTTAATTAAGCCCACAGGTTGAGACGTGTACCTTCATAACTACTCAGTCAACACTTTATTATCCAAAACCTACGCGACTTCAAATACAAAACATTTAGCCCAATTGCAATATTCTCAGTATAACTACTGACGGGGTACACGCAGTAATGCGTCTAGTTGATTTTAACACTCCAATATTATACTTTCTTTCAGACATGATTTACATTGCAATTTAGGAAGCTCGACGTAGGAATTCGTTTCGAGTAAGTTTACACGTGTCGGTATAGAAAGCTTTCCCGTTTTTAAAGGTTTTACTGCTTAATTGAACTCTGGAAACCCGTTACGAAGTCAGTCAGTTTTAAAGTTGATGTTTTCCGTTTTCTAAGGCTTTGTTACGTTAGCTGTTTCTTTTTTTTGTGTTAGTATAATTTCGGTAATCAACTACATGTGATTAACAATTGTGAAATTGACCGTGTGGTTTACTCAGTTAAATCTGTTCGTGCTTTTTGGTTGTAATTTATGATTCACGGGAATTCAGATTTAGCGGACGGACCAATCGCTCCACATTTCGTTTCCTCCTATTTCGAAACTTTTCCGCGATTCTTCACTTCTACTGAATATTGCAAAACGCAGACACGCTTTTTTTTTATAGCGCTTTGGGTCCAGAAACTGAGGAAGAAACTAAATGTAAATAAGGGAAAAACAATTTTTTTTATTTCGAAATTCTTGGTACAGTTTGATATAAACTTTAACTTAATACAGGGATTTTAAAATAAATAAATCATTTCCGGTAACTATACTTTATGAGGTGTCTCCGGTCTAAGCGATGTAGTGCGTCTAGTTTAAACATCGCTTAGGTCCAGAAGCGAGACACCAACCTCGTTCGCAGGGCCTTTTTCCGCCCACGAGCCAGGAAAATGGCCCTGGAAAGTAGTTTACGAGACACCTCCTAAAGCATAGTAACCGGAGGTGATTTATTTCCATTTCTAGTGCCCAGAACTACTGGAGCGGTCTGGAGCCGACAACTCAGCGTCTTTCATATATACCGACTAAATCAATCGTGCTAGTCTGCCATGTAACCACCAAACCACCATTGAGTTGTGGAATCATCTGACATGGTGCAACGAAAATTTTTGTTGATAGTGCCGTAGAAACCAAAGTTGTCTTCACTTGGAACTGCTCCAGCGTGAGGTTTGAACGCACAGCCGCCGAATACACGTAAATAGCTGTCGATGTGGACGGGGTAACCATCCATTATCTGCCAGATCTGTGCTGTGGCGCTACTAGCTGTATGCCCACGGATATTCACGTAATCCACTTGAAAACACTGTGCGTTCTTATTATACGTTATGATGTCCAAGTCGCTGAACTTGCCTCTGATGTAATCTCTGTAATCAATTTTTTGTTGCATTTGGTCAAAGCTGCAGGTTGCTCTCCAGTGTGTGGATCGACTGCGGATGCTTTTCATTCGAGCCAGGGTCTGACGGTAGCTGTACCAGTTTGGAGTGTTGTGGTTAACGGGCGCGTCTTGCATGAAAGCCTTGTTCCTAAATTGAGGCAAATCTTTGTTTGCCAAGTTCAATGACATGACTAGGGTCCAGGCCGCTCCCGGCTCGGAGGAGAGGTCACAGTAAGCCACGTAACGGAATAAATCAGTGAGGCCGCGCTTTTACTCAATTTATACCCGGGAGCGTTTCATCGGTGGATCAGATCTTGGCTACATTCTGTAAACATCCGCTATTTTTGCTACGCGTACGTGTGGACGTCTAGTGCTTCTGAGGGTCAAGGATCAGATAGTTCTTGCTAGTATTTACCACAACATGAATAGCGCTTTTCGCGCGTTCTGATAAGTCAACGGTGATAATTAGCAAAGGACTTTTCACCTCCAAGTGGCCGAAGGGAAACAAAATGCCTTCCTGTTTCGAGGAAATTATGTCGCTAAACGAGGAAGCTACTAGCTTTTAAGCTTGTGTGGTATATATTAAAACAATTATTCACATCAGTGTCAGTGATAGTGGTAGATATTTGCCGAGTCACTTTGTAAATCGGTAAACTTCCACCACTACCCACGTCCACTCGATGATTAATGTCATTAAAGCTATGTTTTGTCCGCAGCACGTGCAAATCGACCTTCAGCCCTCGTGAGGATCAGCTCTAAAGTACAAATTTTGTAAACATTCCACATAGGATACGAGTAATCCTCTTTCGTTTAGTCCGTCAGGTGAGACGCGAAAGAAAACCGCCAAAAAAATGGCCGCGCGAAATCCTGGGTCTCTCTTGCTCTCTCGACCGTCCCCCAGGATCTCGCACAGTTATTTTTTTCTCGCGGGTTTCATTCGCGTCTCGCTCGACGGACTAAGCGAATCGGTAAATATCGACTTATATCCAACATTATTATTCAACAAATTGTAACACTATCCAAATATGGTCATGATGCTCGCGATATCTGTCATCCGTAGGTGACGGATATCCGGCGATATACGTAGCTTCGTACGTGGGAAGAAAAAGTGAAGTGAAAAAATGTTGACAGAAAGGTTTAAAAATGTTACGAGCTTGGAAATCAATTTTGTTATCAATTTGTTGAATAATAAAACAATTATCCTGCTCAATCTCGCGGAATATCGTCTGATTTTAGCCGACTCGGCCTACGGCCTCGTCGGCTAAGTATCAGACGATATTCCGCGCGATTTCGCAGGATAATTGTTAACTATACGCCTCCACTTGGGTGAATAATTGTTATTAAAAATGCGTTTTGTCCACTGCACGTGCAAATCGACCCTGATCCTTCTTGCGGATCAGCTAGAGATTATGGTGACCTATTTTTTAGACATCCTCTGTTGGCAGCACGTATTTCTCAACTTCTATTGATTATCCGTGGAGTTGAACAAGAATGCGGAACATCATGCTCAAACTAGGAACTCTTTGACACGTGTGGACAACACCCGGACAACAGACTTGAACGATGTTTATAAATTCACAACAATTTGATAATGATGACGAGAGACTTTTGAGTTGCTGAATATTTGTCGACTTGAACATTCTGTTTCTTAATCTGCTCACATTATCATTGCTCGGTTCTATTTTAAAGTTGTATAATGTTATGCCAAAAAGTCGATTACAAAGAATTGAGAATCAGGGCTATGTGCGATTAGACTATGAATAGTCCCACATTCACTTAGTTCGTTGTGCGTGACGCGAAACAAAACTGCGAAAAAAATTAGCCGTGTAAAATCCTGGGGGCCCAGGAGTTTGCGAGGTCACTTTTTTTTCTCGAGGTTTTCTTTTGCGCCACGCATGACGGACTTAGCGAAAGAGGGACATCTACATTTATTGAGTTGATAAAATCTTGTTAGGTATCACATCAACTGTAAATAAAATGGCTTAAATAAAAAGTACATATATGTCGGCTTTGGGACAAAACGTTTTCGCCTGCCTGCCGGCGATAGCCGGCAGGGGGGCCTTTGCGGTGCTTGAAAAGCCAGGGGGGCTTCCGCCAAGGAGGATTGGGGAAGACAGCCTAGGCGTCTGGCTACCAGCTGGTACCAAGGGAGGGGCCCAGGGTTTATCCCCTGGGGGGTGGGTAGGGTCACAGAGAGAGGCATTTTGCTCGCTGCATTAGAATTTGTTCGTCACCCCGGTTGTTACAGCTTGCCCTAGATGACCTCAAGAGGATCTTGTTACTTAATGGCTACCCTATGGGAACTGTTAAATATCATATGAATGATGTCATTGTGAAAAATCAAAATAAGCCAAAAGATCCTGTACAAACAGTTAAGAGAAAAGAAGTTCTTATCTTTCTGCCTTTCTTAGGTTATCACAGCAAACACCTCACAAAACAGCTGAGGTCTTGTATAAACAAATTTTATGGTATTTTCAACGTCAAAATAGTTTTTCAGAACACCCGAAGAATCAAGTCCTTTTTCCCTTAAAAAGATAAACTAGCTCCTTCCTTCAAGTCAAAAGTAGTGTACAGAGCAAACTGCTGGGATTGCAATGATTTCTAAATAGGGAAAACGAAACGCCGATTACGTAACAGAAAAACAGAACTACAAATTGTCACGAATCTGCAATTGCTGATCATGTTTTCTTAACCAACTATAGAATTAAGTGGGATCATTTTGAAATATTAGCAACTGGTCGATCAAACATGCATTGTAAAATTAAAGAGTCTCAACGAAACTGCTTATTTTCTTTGCAGCAGAGCCTTTGTCAGTCATGCCCTAAAGGCTTAGTGGCTGGAAGCCAGCCAGCCAGACACAAGCAAGGTGGGTGAGTGAACTGTGTGTTGACAGACTGCCTGTGGCTGATTGAATGAAAAATCCTGTGTATTTTCTTGGAAAACTCTCAGGGTGGTTGTCCTGTCGTGAGCACCATTTTCAAAAATCCAGACACATATATATATATATGTGTATATATGTGTCAAACGCGCGCATGTAATTTTTGAATTTTCAAATGCGTTACTCTCATGTTAACGGACAAGTAATGTCGCGTGATGATGTTGATAAGTGATGTAAGCCTTAACGATGCTTCAGTGTGTATGGAGTTTAACTGATGAGTGGACCAACGTTTGTTGGTCTACGAAACAGAACTGTATTAAAATCCATATGTACTCATATTGGGTAGA
>JAHPZR010003292.1:87500-115000 GCA_019787425.1 Platygyra sinensis | reverse complement strand
GGGTAGATAAAACGTGTATTGATTTTAACATCAGTATAATATGCGTCTTACATACATTTGACATCACTGTGATTACGGTATGAGAGGCGATTTTAGCGTATCTCTGAGTTACCGCTCCATAGTTTAAAGATTTGCTTACCGTGAAATTTTAACGTCACTTTCGTGGGAGCTCTACGGTAAATGCTAATATCAGTCTACAGTTATTGACGACTTTAAGATATTTGTCTATAACAGAGCGTGGTTCCATTTTATCTACTATTGCTCTGCTGAAGAGAATTTGTGAGTCGACGGTAGTCACCGCTCAAAAAAAACCTTTCCGAGAAGTGTACTTTCTGACGTTTGAATAAATTAGTCAAATTATTATTCTGATGGCACGATTGAGACGTATGTTGGCTTTGGGCGGGAGATTTAGGTCATTCTAGGTCCATCAGTCGTCGTTTTCCGTCAGTCGTTGCTTTCCTTTAAAAAAATCCAATATTGGACTCTTTAATACGAAAGAATTCGAAAACGGATTTTGTGTTTCTAAACTAAACAATTCAATCCAAGATCTCTCAGATCGTGGCGCGTCAAAGGAACCAAAGAATCCACTTTGAAAGTGGATTTTTCCGTTCCTCTGACGCACCATGATCTGAGAGATCTTGGATGGGTCTGTTAAGTAAAGAAACGCAGATCCGTTTTCTGATTCTTTCGGATTTAAGAATCCAATCTTGGATTTTCTGAAAGAAACGCGCCCTTAGTGTTTCTCATTCACCCCACAGCGTTTCACTTCATTACTTTACTTTAGCATTTCCGCTTAAGCCCACAGGTTGAGTCGTTGTACCTTCATAACTACTCGACATTTTTCTATCCAAAACCTGTGCCGCTCAGTTGTGATCGAAATGAAGCTGATCCAGTTTTATTTGCTGTTCTTGGTCGCCGTGAGTCAAGAAAAATTGGTAAAGTATTTCGACACTTAATATGCATTAAGTAATGTAGTGCCTTTGTTGCAAAGTTGATTCCAATTTGGAAGGATTCTTCTCCTTTCTTGAAATGTATTTTGTAATCAGTCCGGGCCTCTTCTTAAGTTCGTGATAAGCTATATATTTTTCGAGTTACTTTCCTGCTAAATAGGTCATTATTCTGCTATTTTTGAAGACATACGAATGCATGCAAACAAATATCAAATGGTCTTTTACAGCTTATTTACCAGCATAAAGTCCGGCTCATGAAAAAGTCTGGCAGTGGCACTGATCCTGTTGTTGTTTTGCTCTATTCTAGTCACCTAAAGCTATCCACTTGGAAATGAAAGGCTTCATCCCGCGATCTTGCTTGGATTACCTTCGACATGGCGTCTTTGAAAACGACTTCTACTGGCTTTTTGATAGCCACGATAAGCGATACGTGGCTTCCTGTGATTTCTCCTCTGAGCCGGGCGCAGCTTGGACACTTGTAATGTCCTGGAACCGAGCATCAAAAGATCTGCCTCATTTTCGAAGCAAGACCTTTCTGCAAGACGCACCAATCAACCACAAGACTCCCAACCGGAACTCTTACCGCCAGACTCTTGATCGAATGAAAACTCTCCCCAGCCAATCAAAGTACTGGCGAGCAACCTGCAGCTTCGACCAAATGCAACAAAAGATTGACTACAGAGATGACCTTAGAGGCAAGTTCAGCGACTTTGACATCATGACGTATAATGGTCATGCCCAGTGTTTCCCTGTGGATTATGTGAATATCCGTGGATATGCGGCAGGGAGTGGCACTACAGTGAGATTCTGGCAAGGTTTCGACACTTACACCCTTCACACCGACAGCTATTCTCCCGGCGACTGTGCCTTCAAATCTAACACTGGAGCTGTTTCGAGTGAAGACAACTTTGGTTTCTACAACGTCATCAATAAAAATTTCCGCTGCACCATGGCAGATGATTCGACAACCCAATGGTGGTTCGGTGGATACTTGGATGAGCTGTGAACGAATAAGTCTGCATATGGACTTAATAAGCAGTAATAGAAAGACAAACTAAAATATATCAACATAGACCTATTCAAAAAGAGACAATTGTTTTAGCTGGTAGAGATTTATAGGATACAAAGAATGGTGTTTTGAGAATTTCTTATGATTTTGCTATAAAGGCGGCAAGTTTGTCATCCATCAGTTAAACTGGAAAATCCCATATGTGGCCCATTCTGCTCCACCCAATTTAATTCTGTTTGGAATATTTGATTTTTAACGACGACCAATCTTGAATGGGTCTATAGGACCATAATCAGACTGGACCATTCAGTAAACAATTTGTTACACGTAACTAGTAGGACAAGTTACACTGATATAATAAATTTGGTATACGAAAACAAGCTCTAAAAGTGACCACAATTTTAATATGAACCGCAATGAAATTCAAACTTTTTTCAAGTGGCGTAATACAATTTAATCTAGACTCGATGGTTCTCGACCGCAATGATGCTAAAACGTTTTGCCTGACTTTATGTAAGTCACGCGATAAAAATGACCCAAAAAACCACAAGCGATGTAAGGATGGGGGAAAACAAGTTAGGTTTATCACTTAACGATCACATGAAACTGTCATGGTATATCAGTGGTGATTTCAATACACTCGCAGGCATGTGTTTAAATCTGGAACTAAAACATACGTCAAGAAAGGTCACAAACGGCGGCTACAAGAGTTCTAATTCTGCTTTTTTATATATATTTTCATCGGATTTGGCTTATGAAATAGAAAAGCCAATGTTTCAAATCAGGTGCGATTTGATAGCGACGTTCAATTGACCTCACGCAGGCACTAGATGGAATATCTACGACGGGGTTATCATTATTTATGTTCTTTGTTTTTTTTTAATTACACTAATATGCCAGGCCTATTTACCGTAGGGCGAGGGAAACTGAATTGAAATGCATCAAGAATAGGGTTATTTGTAAAGATACCGGTCTAAATTTATTTGGTTTATCTGTTTGTGGTAACAGTCGCCATGACGTTTCCCCCTATAACACGTTTTGCTAATCGAGCTAATCAGAAAACTGTAAATGCGACGACATTTAGGCTAAGATTCGGGGACAAGAGTAAAGCCTGGCTTTCACTGGCAAAGTGAGCATAAGCCCAAAGATAACCATCAGTATAAATCATAAGAAAACACTAAATAATTAACACAAAAGTATACGGATTCAAGTTCTGACTCTAGTATTTACCCCGGTGTTTCTTGGAGCCAATATACGGGGGGGTGACAACTCTAACAAACGCTGTTTCGGGACAAAGCCAAAATTGTTCCGGGAATTTGGAGATTTCTGCGGGAATCGGGACACTTGGAAATTTTTCCGGGAAACGCGCGATAATTCCGGGAGATTGCAGAAAAAAATCGGGACATCGAAGGCAATTTTATTTGACGTTTCCCAAAATTCGGGAGGATGATCAAATTTCCGGGACAACTTAATTAAGACCAAGTATTGCTCAAACAGCGTTTGTTAGAGTTGTCACCCCCCGTCAATATAATGGTAAAAGTTGTTCTTATGAGGGAAACACTTGTGAAAACAAGGCTTAAAGTTCTTTCTTTCCCATGGAACTCTGGAATCTAAAGAGCATAAAATGAACAACAGCTGAAAAGAGCGGGGCCGTCACTGACATGCATGAATGGCTCGCATCCATATGCATTAGGGGCCTTTATGTCGGCCGGCTAACATCTTTGCATCTTTAACTAATCTTTATGCAATAAAATTTTCTCATGTAACAAAAGGTACATGACTTTCATCAAAGTGATTTTCATTCGAAAGGTTCTAATTCGGCTTCTCTAACCCATTTACTGACAGCTTGTGTCATTTTCACAAAGCCTGTGTAAGCTTGTGGAACCTCCATGGCACGAGACATTGTCTCTATCGTAATATATTTAATAACTTTTTGTCTTGAATATTTGCAGACTGGCGCTCTTAGCTAAATACCATGTTTAACCAGAAGACAAAAATAATCAGATTGTGAGGTCTTGCTATGTGGAATGTTTGTAATAGGAAGCCTGTAGTGGTGCTACGAGATTAAATGTTGCTTCGTATATATTTTTGGTAAATATACGGTTTTTAACTGGCACCAAACTACTGAATCTTGAGGCAAGGTGTGTGAAAAGAATTACCATGTTAGTTGCGACAAATCGTCTTTTGAGACTGCTATTGAACTTCGACATTAACTGCAATAGTAGTAGATTTGTTTCATTATACAGAAGCGGATCACCCATTTGAGTAAAATCGAATCTCTACGGACCTGTACTGAGTGTTTCTCATTTGCCCTACAACCTTTCACTTTTACCACTTTAGTATTTTCTTTAACCCTCAGGTCAAGACGTGTTCCTTACAATTACCCATCATTTTTCCTCTCCAAAGGCTGTGCTGCTCAATTCTGACCGAGATGAAACTGAGCCTGTTTTCTCTCCTCTTTTTGGCCGTAGTGAGTCAAACAAAATTGGTAGGTATTTCAGTGAGAATTTAAAATACTATCAGGCATGATAATGTTATCAATTTGATGATGAAAATTACGGGTAGAATCACATTTAAGACAACGTTTCGGTGTACTCGTGACACCATCATCAGGTCAAAATATAATATTTAACAGATAACAAGAATATTTATGTTCAGATTCAAGTTCAAGTTCTTAGTCCCTAGTTTTGCTTTTATCGAGTAACTTTGAATATTTAGACACGGTTTGTGCTCGCGAATAAGGAACATTTCCTATAGAAGACAATCAAATTTGCTGGTGCATGTCTTAAGAATGTGAAACATGTTATATATTATTGTTCTTGATGGATGTTTACTTTGGCTGTGATTGAATATTGATTCAAATCTTTTGTGATGCCAGCTATGTTGGTTACACGCGTCGGCATCTCTACCAACGAACCGATGTTAAGTTCTACATCTAAATCGTTATTAATCAATGGCCTTTGACCAGCATAAATACTACCCAGGTCATCATGTCTCGTTAAAACTGAGGAATTCTAATTGTTGTTTTGTTTTATTTCAGTCCTCTAAAGCTATCCACTTGGAAATGAAAGGCTTCATCCCACGATCCTGTTTGGATCACCTGCGACATGGCGTCTTTGAAAGTGACTTTTATTGGCTCTTTGATAGCCACGATAAGCGATACATGGCTTACTGCGATTTTTCGTCTGAGCCGGGCGCAGCTTGGACGCTTGTAATGTCCTGGAACAGAGCATCGAAAGATCTGCCTCATTTTCGAAGCAAGACATTTCTGCAAGACGCACCAATGAACCACAAGACTCCCAACTGGAACTCTTACCGCCAGACTCTAGCTCGAATGAAAACTCTCCGCAGCCAATCAAAGTACTGGCGAGCAACCTGCAGCTTTGACAAAATGCAACAAAAAATTGATTACAGAGATTACCTAAGAGGCAAGTTCAGCGACTTTGGCATCATGCAATATCTTGGTGATGGTCATTGTTTCCCTGTGGATTTTGTGAAAATCCGTGGACATGCGGCAGGGAGTGGCACCACAGCAAGATTCTGGCAGATGCAAAACACCTACATGCTAACCATAGACAGCAGTGTCACTGGCTGTGGCTTTGTGGCCACCGCTGGAGCTGTTCCTAGTGAAGACAACTTTGGTTACTACGGCACTATCAACAACAAGTTTCGCTGCACCATGGCAGATGATTCTACAACCCAGTGGTGGTTTGGTGGATACTTGGATGAACTTTGAACCTGACTGTATATAGACTCGACACGAAGCTATATGAATTCAGGTTTTATCATATGACTATGGAACCATTCCAAAAATAGCGACACTGAATTGTTTTGGTCTGGTAAAGTTTCATGGTAAACTAAATTTCGCACTTAGAAATATGTGAAGCAACATGGTATTCTAAGAATTTTCGGCGCTTTGTTTTAAATGAGCTAACTTTTTCACTCATGTAAAATCAAACGGAGAGTTGTCTGGAAAAGTTCAACTTGTGGTCCACAAGGCCTCATTTATATGTCTTTGTAATATCTAATTCGACAGGAATATTGTGTAAAAACTCCATCCGGTGACTTCATTTGATTTTATCGTTAACGTAAAGTTAGTTAATATGTTGAGAATACAAATGTTCACTGTTCTTGGAGTGGGTCTGTAACATTATAACCACTGAGACCGCGCTATTTAGTCACTACAGTTGAACCCCGCAATTTCGAACTCTCACGGGAAACGAAAATTCGAAATAACCGAGTTCGAATTTGACGGGTCTATCTGTATTTGTGAGAGATAACTAACAGGACAGGTTGATAGAAGATTAATAAATCTGAGATGAGAAAACGAGCTCTAAAAGTGACAACATTTTTCATACGAACTTTATGTCAAGTAGTTTACTATAGCTCTTGGAGACCAAGACCAAGACCAAGAAGCGTATAAGGAATTTAAAAGTAAGCTACACTGAAATCGATAGAAAACAGTTCTATTAAGAAGCAATAGTCAAATAGCTGGAGCACAAAGCTCTATTGACTGGCAAAACAAGAAAAAGCAACTGCACACACTCTCCCTTTGTAAAATGTTAACTGTGGGAACAATTAAAAAGGCACGGTCTTGTAACCATAAAGTTATTAATTGTAACTCCAATGTCCGATAATCTAAAATTTTCGCACATGTTCCACCGAAAGTCTAATTCAAACCTGTTGACAGTATCCTATGTTTCTCTGAAAATGGTAAACGGTTCCAAAAGTCATTTTGCTTTTTGTATTTTCAGTCATTTCAAATTCCTTTCGCTTTTAAAGAGAGTCCACCTGACGACCTTGCAGGCGAGTGTACAGTGCACATCACCTATTCTCCTTAAAAGTGGAACACTTGTACAGCATCACTGGTCAACCAGGTGCAACAGATACTATATACGTCAATCAAACTGTCAGACAATGAAAAGCGTTTAGCGATTTGTCCCAGTCGCGTTTTTGGTATCGGATCTAGTTCTAAATTGTGCTTATTGTGTTTTTCAAAGATCCCGGTTTTGGCCCTCTAATAAATGTCCACCCTTGTGTTTCACACATGGAATTTTGATTGAATAAGCCAGTGCCTGGGTTGAAGTTGAACTCGTCCTTTCACGTTTAACAATCTGCAACACTAATGTGTTCGGTCTCGGGATCCTTGACCCTTGAACGAACAAATCTACAAGATATACTTACAAGATTTACTTTTCTAACCACGTTTCTTAAGGCGTATTTCAAGCTCATTTACACAAAGTTTTTTCGTCATCTCAAAGTAGATTTTTGGCTGGTTTTCTCCGTCCAAGAATCCTGTACTGTACTAAAAGCTTTTTTGAAAGATGCCGGTTTTGGCCTTAGTTTGGATCTCGACGCGCGAAACACACGCGTGGAAATTTCTCAAACTGGACAGTGCGTGGATTTCAGATTCTCGCGCATCTCATTTTTTATTTCTCGCGCATCCTCGAGCGCCGCAGTCGTGTTTTCGGTCCCGAATCCCAAACTATGCTTATTGGGTCTTTGAAAGATGACGGTTTTGCCTCTTCGTGAAATCTTCACACGTGTGTTTTACGCGTGGAATTCTGTCGCATCAAAAAACGCGTGAGTTCGAAATTCTCGCCCATGTAATTTTTCCGCTTTCTTCTCGCGCAGCCTCGCGCGTTTAGCGACATGCCACAGTCGCGTTTTCGATCTCGGAATCCTAAAGTATGGTTAATGGGTTCCTCAAATTTCTACACCTGTATGTTATGCGCAAAATTCCTGGACAATGCGTGTAGTGGAGATTTTTGCCCCATTCATTTTTCTTTTTCCTTGCGCATTCTCTCGGGTTTGCGACGTGCCACTGTCGCGTGTTAGGTCTCGGGGCTATGGTTGATGGGTTTTGAAAGATGCCAATTTTAGCCCTACATTAAATTTCCACAAAAGTCTATTAAATTAAAATTGGAGCATTTTCTTTCCCCTTGATTGTCGTCTCTCGTCTTGTGATGTTCCACAGTTGCGTTTGCGGTCTCGAAATCCTAAACTATGTTTAATAGGATTTAAAAGATGTCAGTTTAATTTTAGCCCTCCGACAAATTTCTACACGATTGTTTTACGCTCGAAATTCTATCGAATGGAACAGTGCGTGTAACGAAGTTCTTGCCCATGTTATTTTTCTTTCTTCTCGCCCGTACTCGAGCCTTAAGCGATGTGCCACACTCCCATTATTTTTGTCTCGGGATCCTTAAGAAGTGCAGCAAATGATATCCTGTTTTCGAAGATTTTGAATTCCTAGCTGCGTTTAAGGCGTAGCTAAACCTGATTTACAGGAGGAAATTCTTTTTTCACCTCATTTTAAATTTTCTTGGTTGTTTTTTTTTCTGTCCAGGAATCCTCTTATAATAATAATAATAATAATAATAATAATAATAATAATAATAATAATAATAATAATAATAATAATAGTAATAATAATAACAATAATAATAAAGTCTTTATTCAAGGTTTTAAACAAACGTTAAAACTTACAAAATCCATTATAAATAAAGATACAGCTATCTAATTGTTAATTACAACCTATTTAGAATCAAAGAGACATCTACTCTTAAAGCTTTTTCAAAAGATGGTAGATTAGACCTTTTTTGGATCTCGACACGTGAAACGCGCGCATGGACATTTCTCGAACTGGACAGTAGGTGGGTTTGACCTTCTCGCCCACTTTATTTGACTTTCTTCTCACGCATCGCCGCGGGCTTACCGATGTACCACAATGGCGTTTTCGGTCTCGGAGTTCCTAAATTATGCTTAAAATTTAGCTTTCCGTCGAATCCCAACACGTGTGTTTTACGCGTGGAATTCTATTGAATTCGGGACAGTACTTTACTACGTGTACGTGGGTTGGAGATTCTCGACCAGGTCATTTTTCCTTTTTCTCTTACGTCCTCCTACTTTTAGAAATGTGCCACGCTCGGGTTTCAGGTCTCGGGATTTTTGAGACTGGTACGTAAAGATTTCCCTTTTCCAAGCTGCTGCATTCCTAGCCGCATTTAAAAGTCATTTACAGAAGGAAGTTCTTTTTTCACCTCTTTTTCAGCATTTGGCGGTATTGATCTGTTTAGGAACCCTCTATTGCAGTTAACGTTGTTTGGAGAGAGGCCAGTTTTGTCCCTCTTTCAGATCTCTATGCGTAAAATACATGCATGGACATTTTTCAAATTGGATAGTGCGCGGGTTAGAGATTGTCGCCTTTATATGTCATTTTTTCCCTTCTTCTCGCTCATCCTCGCCATAAGCCACAGTCACGTTTTCGATCTCGACATCCTAAACTATGCTTGAATGGAATTTTGAAAGACGCCAGTTTTGGTTCTCCGTCAAATCTCCACACGTAGCTTTCACGAGGAGAATTCTATCGAATTGGACAGTGCGTGGGCATCTTCGCGGCATCATTGAGACGTGCACGAAACGATTTTCCGATTTCCACTATTTTGCGTTCCCAGTCGCGTTTAAGGCGTATTTCAACCTCTTTACATTAAGTAGATCTTTTTCTCTCCTCTTCTTACATTTTTTGGCTGTTTTTCTGCCCAGGAATCCTCTACTGCGAATGAAGCTCTTTTGAAAGATGCAAGTCTTGGCCCTCCTATGGATGTTTCTCGAACTGGACAGTGCATGAGTTGGAAATTCTTGCCCGTGCCATTTTTCTTTCATAAGTGTCCAGTGCACTGTGGATGCAGTTGGCATTAGTCGCGTTTTATGTACCGTGTAGTAGTATAGTAGGAACTTTACTCAATTATAGTACACCATCACCATCCATATTTCTCATCCTGGAGTTTTCACGCACCTTGGCTTACCAGTTGCTTTACTGTGAAGTAAAACAAGAGATCAGTGAAGTAAAACAAGCAGCAAAGGAGACAGTCAGAGGAGCATTTTGCTGTTTGTAACGGTTGGCTTATTGTTACTTATAACGACATGTTGATTTCCTGGCATGCCGTATTTTTTCAGTTAAAAACAAAAAGCTAACTTTTAAAAATGGTTTTGTGAGAGTGCTTCATCTGATTGAAAGTACCGTACATCAGTCGCTCAGGTCGAGGTTGACTAAAGATCGAAAATCTCACGTCGCGAAATGAAATTTTTCAAGAACGGAAGAACTTCAGGCTTTAGCAGTAGGCAAAGACAATGGATGTTACTGGAGGTTAACATGCTACAGCCAGAATCTTGATTATGGATAACTCGATGAAGATGTCAACTGCATGGAGATTGAAAATTTGAAAGCCAAACCACAAAGACATTCACAACCTGAGATAAATAGCGAACATGCTAAGAAGAATGTACATCACAAGTAAGGACACGAAAGAGAAACTTTAAATAATTAAATACAATTTTATGGTGCTTTCCTTCAGGATTTATGATCCCGTAGAACGCGGATGATGGTGCATCAAATTTGTCAAAGGAACCAATGCAGAGTGGATTCATCGCCGGGCTCTTTCGATTCACAATGATACGGGTAATCGTGGATCATAGTTCCTGACCTGGATCATCTCGGTAGCGATTTTCTTTCCCATTTTTATGCGAAGGTAACTGAAAATAATACTATCATGAGTATTGTGCACGAAAGGGTTACGGGTCAATAGCCCATGAGGCGAAGCCGAATGGGCTATTGACCCTTGGCCCTCGAGGGCGAAGGGTCAATAATAAAGTTAGCAAATACAAGTTGAAGAAATATTTATTTGTATATGTAATCGCATGGGACCGAGGGCAATTAAGGATTAATTTCACGAGTATTTTCAAAGTTTTCACAAAATTGCCCGAGTCGCGAAGCGACGAGGGCAATTTGGAAAACTTTGAAAATACAAGTGAAATTAATCCTTAATTGCCCGAGAGCACTTGCGATTACTTGTTTATCACATAAAGGGCAAAATTTTGTACAAAGGTTCAAGGTCTTGCCGTCGCGTAAACAGGTTATTTAACAGGCTAGCAGTAACACGGGGAAAGCCTACTATAATAATAAGCAAAGCACAGCAACTTGGTTCAATTCACTCAAAGCCTGATTTCTTTACAAACAAAACTATAAGCAATCTAATTTTATTCACCTGTTTTGCGAAGCTTGCAACGGCGTGAAACTACTTGTTCTTCGATCGATGATAGACGTAAACAAGTGTCCAAACGAGCTCTAATGACTTCTTGAATCCAAAACTGTCCTTTCCACTGTGAAAACTTCACGTACCAACAAAATTTACGCTGTTTTTACGCCGATAAAGTGAGCTGTAATACTAATAAGGCGACCCGAAGCAAAACGAAGAAATTAACTTTCAGTTTGGCGGCCATGAAGTTCTGTGATTCTATGCTTCGTGCAACACCAGCCGCCTCCACTCAAACGTTTTTCAGGCTGCGAATCAATGCATTTTTAGTCGGAAAAATCCTTTTGCTTTTCCACCAAAAGACTGCGCTTTGTTGCATGTTGATTCTCTTTCACGTTAAGATGAAATAACCGTGTTTAGATCAAACTCAGAAGCGATGCGTTTCTGAAATTTCTTTTCAAAATCCGTTTGAAGCGGGAAACCAACTCAATGCAGGCGTGCTCAGCCAATCAGCATCAAGAAATCATGCCCTCTTGATTACCAAAAAGTGCCCTGATTAAGAAAAAATGCCCTCTGTCTCAGCCAATCAGCATTCAGTAATTTTACCCCGTATGTGATAAGGGAATAAATCGAGAGGAAAGTCGGCGAATTTCGCTACTCGAGGACTATTACTAATAGTCCTCTAGTAGCGTAGCCAATTAAAATATAGGATTTGCATTAGTCCATTAGTTGGGTAATAATGATAACCTAGTATCTTAGTATTGTTCATACTTTTGGCACTGAATGGATCAGTGAAATATGCAACAAAAATGCCCCGTAAAGTCCGCGCGATGATGCCCCTAAAATTAAGAACTTCAAGTTAATAAACGTGAATGGAATTGAAAAGTTTAGGAAGAGACTGAGTTAAAGGAACAAACTAATCGATTTAGACACGGAGGATCAAGGAGTGCGGTTATCGTCCAGTTAAACAAGGCCCGGAAATTACTGTTTAGACTTATCATATTAATACATAACATTCTTAAAGAAAAATAAGACGAGGTTCGGACGCAACGCCATTCATTTTTAATTTGATTTGATTCAGTCTCAGATTTATGTAGAACGGCTTTTATATACTCTCCTGTATGATCGATAGATCATACTCTCTTTGATATAGTCTTCGTAGCTGGAGTAAATCTTCAATAGAACGCTCCGAGTCATTTTGCAAGATACGGTTTTGAATGAGTGAAGAAGTTGTCAGGGTTTCTTCACATTTTATCTTGAAACACCCGAAGTACAGTCACAGGTTTTCCAAGCTCCTTAGGTATGTCGTTTCGTAACAGCGTTTATCACATACGGGGCAAAATTACTGAATGCTGATTGGCTGAGACAGGGGGCATTTTCGAAATCAGCACCCGTGACGTCATAACTGCAAATTATACAATAATCATGTCAAGGACACTCAAGGTCACGGGTAATCATGTTATGTATGACCGCGATGCGTGATTTCTAACGGTAATCATGTCAAGTTTGCGCGCTTTGTGTTGTTTGCCGTTAGTGAAGAAGCACTGAAAAACATGACTTCAATTTTTTTCGTTCAATGTCCCTCCCCCCCCCCCCCCCTTATCAGCCTCAGCCTTCGGCTTCGGCTGATAACCCTTGCCTTGACCTTGATCATTCTGGATATCACAAAAACCTCATCCAATAATTGTTTATTATACACGGTTACTGAAACATCAGTCTAACACAGAAAATTAATTAAAAATTCAACAGTTCGAAATGGGAAAAGAGATTCAATAAAAACGACTTTCTACGACTCTTCTGTACATTACTTGTGTTTTTGTTGCGTTTTAGCGTCGTTTCATAACAACAATAAGATTTATTTGAACTGTAACATTAACTAAATAACTAATTGCACAAGAAATAAATTAAAAATACATACAGTTGCTGGTCACCCAAAATAACTAAAGAGCTAAACTAGTTGGGTGACCACCATTTATTAATTGAAAATAGGTATAAGGTCAGAAAGAGGCATTTTACATTTTACTTTTTACACACTTAATTAGATTGCAGGACAAATAATTCTTAAACAAGTATACAATAATAAAATAAATAAAAATAGTGATTTCAGTGAATTCCCATATATATTATTCTTTGAGATAGGGGACCCGAGTAGCCAAGCCCAGCAGATCGACAGATCGCCTCAAAATACCATCTGGAGCACGTCTAATACCTGTTTCTGTAACGTCACCGTTGTGGAAATTTCAGCTCGCGAATCTCTCAAGTCTTTCCTACCGTGACTCATTAAATGATGCATTGACTGTGTGTTACTGCACCAACTACAAATGGCTTATCGACCCGCCCTTTTAGTTCAATCTTTTAGGTCTATCACCGGGCAATAATACAATAAGGTTAGTGTCACGGATTAGCATATTCAAATTAGGCTCATGTATTTAAGCAAGTTCGAATATTCAATGAAGTTAGTCCACGCCTGGCTGCGGGCAGCCATATCTAGTCCAGTTTGTCTCACAATAATTACAGTGTTAGAAATTTTAAGAATCTTGTCCTGTACTCCGTTAAAGAACAGAAACATTTCTCAAAGTCAACTCCCGGCGTTTTTTTTTATATAGTATTCATATTTCTAAATTCATCGAAAACTGAATGTCATCATCAGAAAACAGATGCTTCATTTTCGTTGTGGAAAGTGAAGGAACATGGAGAATGCATATCATGCTCCTTTTTTCTATATTTCAGTTTCGTCCCGCCACATCAGAGATGATAATGGCGTTCGCAAACTTTACTGGAGAAGCAAACCAGAATGAAGCATATGAAAAGCTTCAATGTTCGTCCGTTTGACAGAAAGAATGAACGTACACTTGATTTATATATCAGCGCTTAACATTTTGTTCTCCTTCACTGCTTTGCTTGGAAATGCTCTGATCCTAGTTGCCCTTCACAAGGAGTCCTCCCTTCATCCGCCATCCAAACTCTTGCTTCGTTGTCTCGCATCAACAGATATCTGTATTGGTCTAATTGCAGAGCCTCTGGGGATTATCCGTTGGATTTCTATGGTTAAGAAAGATTGGAATCTGTGCCGATATTCGCTCCCGGTGTATTTTATTGCAAGCTACACCTTGTCCTCGGTATCTTTGTTGACACTAACTGCAATAAGCGTAGACAGACTCCTGGCGTTGGTATTGGGACTGAGATACAGACAAGTAGTAAGCTTGAAAAGAACATATGTCCTTGTGGTTTCCTTTTGGGTTGTGTCCACGGCCGCTTCAGCATCGTGCCTTGCAAATGCCGTTATTACCTACTGGTATGGCAAACTAATGATATTTTCATGTCTGTTTACCTCGATCATCTGCTACACAAAGATTTTCCTAGTTCTCCGTCACCATCAAACCAAAGAACGTGGCCGTGGACAACCAGAACGACGGAGCCAAACAATTTCATTGAACATGGCACGATACAAGAAGGCAGTGTCCACTGCACTGTGGTTGCAGTTTACGTTAGCAGTTTGTTATCTTCCGTATGCTGTCATGTCAGCTTTGTACAACGACAGAAGACTATCTTCATCCAGTTTTCTTGCTTGGCAATTAGCAGTGACTCTAGTTTATATTAACTCGTCGTTAAACCCATTTCTTTACTGTTGGAAGATTCCTGAAGTGAGACAAGTCGTAAAGAACACAATCAGACAAATTCTTTGCTGGTCACCGCGTTAATTCATTCCAATAATACACTTTTAATACGTTAAAAAAGGGAAGTTAAAACATGAAAGCAGCTCAGGGGGATATTTCATCGAATTAGAACTGATAGTTCATTCTCACTCTTGCAGGGTAGAGCTTTCAAATGTAACGTGCAACTATATATGTGAGCATGAAATTAAAACTAAATATAAAATTGTGTGAAGAAAAAATGAAATTTTTCATATTTGAACTGCGGTTGTAGATGAAAGTTATTTTTATTATTTTATTTTTTTATTTTTGCCACACACAATGAAAGTGAAGAGTGATCATGACAGTAAATTTCCCAATTTAAGCAACTGGAAAGAAGAAGACTGAAAAAATCAGGGCTTCAACGGGATTCGAACCCGTGTCCTCCGGTGCGATGCTCTATCAACTAAGCTAGGAGGCCACACACTGGAGAGCGAGGTCATTTTATTGAGTTCATATCTCGCGTGAGGAGTGAAATGATGTAAAGTATATATGAAATAATTCATATTTAAACTGCGGTCCTAGACGAAAGTGAAGAGTGATCATCGCAGTAAGTTTTAAAATTTAAGCAACTGGAAAGACGAAGCCTAAAAAACCAATGTTTCTTATACCTAATCGTACCTTTTTGGTATGCTTTGGCGGCATATTAGGCGAGTTTGGTCGAGCCATGGTTCGTGTTTTGTTGGAGATGTTATTAGTATAAGTAATCATACGGTTTCGAGTTCAATTTGGAATTAACTTGCACGAATGAGTTTTTCAAAAAGTTGAAATTGCACGAGCCGCTTCGGCGAGTTGCAATTTCAGCTTTTTGAAAAACTCACAAGTGCAAATTAATTCCAAATTGAACGAGAAAAACCGTATGATTACTTATTAATAATATAAACATGAAAAGATTTGCGTGGAAGATCGATGTTTAGAACTTTGAGAACTCTGAACTCACCTCTCAGTTTTGTCCGCGCGCACTAAGTTCGCGCGCTTAATCTCAGATGATTATAACTAGCCAATCATGGCTCAGAATGTGCTCGCGCGTACATTTGAACTTCGCTGTCGTAATTTACCAAATTTTCATTTTTGTTGTGTTCTCTTGCCGGGTTTGAGATTTTAGGTCAGCCTTGCTGCTGTTTTTGGACATTTGAGTCTAGTTTTCTTCACCGCTTTCAGGCATTATGGTTCGCTGTTTATTGCACGTTCCGTAATTACGCGGTAAGTTATTAAATAGTTCGTAAATTTGGAGTCTGAGCCTTCAACTCGCTGAATACAATTCTCCACAGAGCAAGTGCCAGAAGATCTTTCTTGAAGCCATTTTTTGTTATTCGAAGCTTCTGCACAAACTTTTCATCATAATTTTACGTGATATCATTGTCTTAGAAAATTTCCTTTTGTATTTCAGTCAATCATAATCTAGAATTACAATGTGTAATTTGCACTGGTGTTACACTTTTTGCACCGGTGTTACACTTTTTGCACTGGTGTTACACTTGAACTGCACTGCTCTCAGCCAATCAGAATCGAGTAATTTTTTCATGTATATTATTATGCCAAGAATGAGGAACAGATCAGGCTACGACCCGGTGACAAAAAACAAAGACAAATGGTCAGAATATCTTGCATTTTGGGGCCTAGATCCAACAGTCTGAGAAACTGGAAACAAGTCTAGTTCCCAGCGTTACACTTTGTGGAACAACGAGGGTCAAGACTTAAAGAGTTTAAGCTGTAATCAATTCTCCCTTTGGTTTTCATGCGGTTATTATTCGATAAACGTCATAAATTATGCATCAGACTTTGTTTTGTTTATAACAATTTAATGACATAGGTATAGCCCCTACCCTTGTCTTCACATTGGTTCTTCGCGTGATATCGCATTCCGCCTTTCTCCATCTTCTCAAAGGATGCAAATTTTTATATACAAGTCTTCCAGACTTGAGCTAAGTTATATTACTCGTGACAAAGCTGGGCACACGTTTTCTCATTCTTGTCTTGGCGATTATAGATCTAAGTGATCAAGAACTCAGCATCGCTTTGGAGGAATTTGAAAGGACTATATATGGTCGATGTAACTGATTTATTCTCTTCGCTATTGGAAAACCGCTTAGACAGAACTATAATTTTTTCCGCTGTTGAACTAGGAGCGATGCTATCTGCAGTGTTTGTTTAATCTTTACTTCAAGCGCGAAACGTCTGAAATTCCTCAGATGTTATGTTTAGCTTCTAAGAGTGCGCTCGGTTTTAATTCATTTCACGTTTCATCTCGGACTTATTATGTTAATCCTTCAACGGATGTGTATATACTGATTCTCGATGGACATATGGGACGAGTCTGAGGGAAGAATGGTAAGACTGGTCCCAGACCTTCGCGTCTGGTAGGCAATTTTCCCGTCCACAAAAACAGACACCTTCGTTCATCCTCCTTCCTATGGGAACCTGGGGCCTGGTTTCCAGGTTTTACTGCTGCTTAGACCAGGGTGTCCGAGCCGATGCTGCCAACTTGAATTTTTAATGCAGCTCCTGATTGGCCAGATTTTCAAGGCGCCATCTGGGATTTTAAAAACAATAGCATCTATTGTTCTCTAAACAATAGCCTATTGTCTTTCTGAGTTCCTGATTAGTTACCTGTAAGTCCCTGGGTTCACTTCTCATTGGTAAAAAGAAACAGATCACGATTCGCTCATTTAATGAATAAAGCGACATTCAACTCACTTGCGCGTCACTTCAAGTTTCTACAAGTCGTCACGACCCTTACAGTTTTGTCTAACACCAGGTTTGGTTGCTATGAAAAAGCTTATGGGGAACGAATGGAAAGTATAAAGTAAGATCGTTTTTGCGATTTATATTTATTTCATCTTGGCATTTCGCAATTTTCATATTCTTGTTTATCTATACCGCTAAAGTTCACGCGTGCAAACTACCAGCACCGCAGGAGGATGGCGAAGACACCTTGTTGTTGTTCATAACAAAGAATATGCCCTACGTGAACATGATCATCTCGTCATGGAAATTGCGCAATATAAATTCGAAAATTATTATATTATGACTGGCCAGCCCTAGCGAGACAGCAACCTATTCTATACAATAGCGATAAAAACCCAAAATTTGTCGGATATAAGATCAGAGGCATGCGCAACTGAAGATGCAGAAGAAGAAGAGAAAGAGACATTTTATGATGAGCTGCAAGCATCAGTGGATGAAACACCATCCAACGACGTACTACTCATCATGGGCGGCCTAAATGCAAAAGTATGAGTAGACAACCAAGGGAAAGAAAGCACCATGGGAAGGCAAGGGTCAGGAGATGCTAATGATAAGGGGAACCGACTTACAACATTCTGTCAGGAAATAGACTGGTAACTGGAGGAACGATCTTTCAACCCAAGAACATCCACTAAGGAACATGGTACTCCCCAGATGGGCACAAACAAAACCAAATTGATCATATCATCATGAACAACAGATGGAGGCGTAGTCTACAGGATGTGAGAGCAAGATGGGGAGCAGATGCTGGAAGTGACCATGTTCTCATCATAGCCAAAGTAAAACTCAAACTACGCAGAGTAGCGAAGAAAGATGAGAGGACACCGCCATTGGATGTGGGAAAGTTACAAGACCCAAATGTACCGAAGACTTATTAAACAGAGGTCAGGAATAGTTTTGCGGTTCTACTAGACCAACAAGAAATGGACCTGTATCAATTCAACCAAACCCTGGTGGAGGCAGGAAAGAAAGTATTGGGCCCAAGGAGGAGGAAGAAAGAAGAATGGATAACAACGGATATATGGAAGAAAGTTGAAGATAGAAAAGAGCAGAAAAGAAAAATCCTTTCCATAAGATCTGCCAGACTGAAGGCAGAGATGAAGGAGTCTTATCGCACACTAGATAAGGAGGTTAAAAGAAGTACCAGGGCGGACAAGAAGAGATACATCGAAAAAATAGCAGAGCAAGCGGAGACGGCAGCTCACTAACAAAGACAGGTTTTCAATCAAAATACATACCTGTGAAAGACCGAGAAGGGAACATGATCCCAAAAGATGAAGATAAACTGAGATGTTGGAAGGAACACTTTGAACAGGCGCTGAAATGAGATGATCCGGAGACAGAGGCAATCATCATACCATCATCAGAATTACTTGACATAGATACGGATCCACTAATTGTCGAAGACGTCAAGAGAGCAATAAAAGCATTAAAAGATGGGAAAACCCTAGGTATAGACCAGATATATGCAGACATACTGAAGGGGATGAACAAAATCCAACGATATTGCTCACCGACATTCTACGTGACATCTGGGAGTCGGAAGAGCCACCATTGTCGTGGAAAACCGGTCTTATTATCAAACTCCCCAAGAAGGGCGATCTAACTAATTACAACAACTGGAGGTGAATAATGTTGTTGTCTGTTACATACAAAGTTCTTAGCCGAGTAGTCCTCAATAGGCTTACCACAACAGTTGACCCTCTTCTTAGAAAAGAGAAAGCAGGGTCTAGGACCGGGAGAGGCTGTGCCGATGAAAACTCCACTCTTTGGCAAATCGTGGAACAGAGTAATGAATGGTCATCCACGGTATACGCAAACTTTATTGACTTTATCAAATCCTTTAATCGTACACTTTGGAGAATCCTCGGTCATTACGGGATCCCAGACAAGCTTGTGTGTATCATCAAAATGCTCGACAGTGATCATAGTGCAAGAGCTATCTGTGGAAAAGATCTGACAGAGGATTTTGCCATACTGTTGAAGCAATCTTTCGGGGAATTAACTCATCACTCCAACACTCGTCTGTTTGGTTACTTCACTTTTTAATTTCCAATGATCTCTCTAGTTCGGTTGTCTCGACGTTTTTCATACTTCAGCTCTTTACTGTATACAACAGCTATTACAACTACTACTTCATCTTCAACTAGAACTTCAACTACAACTACACCTTCAACTACTACTAGTTCACTTGCCACGTTCCTTTTAAAGGTTCAACCACACAATCCCTCAAATCACTGTCAAACTGTCAACTACGCTAACGTAATGTCGTGCGCAGGTCACATAAGGCTCTATTGCGACTGCACACCGACCTATTTAGCATATTTTCCTTCGAGACCACCGGGGTTGACTAAACCATTTTCTACCTTGATTTTAACCGACTATTCCTAGGTGGTAGACCTAAATAAGGTAACGTGAGCAATATAAAAGTTACAATCTTGATTTTCACCGATTAAAAGTTTAGGATAACACTAACTTAAGAGAGAAAAGTTGTTGTTAAATATTTCTCACAACGTAAGTTTTACCAGAAGATTTCATAGTTACGACTTCGTTGGTTGGTCTTTTCCAAAACCATAAAACTGCCTATTCCATATCATTATCTCTGTACGTGCTCTTGAGTCTAAACATACGCAAACAAACACCTTAGCGCTGATTACGGTAAGTACACTTTTCCTGGCCCTTTTTGCGAGGTATCAACGAGAACGAATTTTAATTAGACAACCATATTTGAATGTCCAAAAAGGACTACTAAACGAATAAAGTTTGGCTTAAAAATTACACAGCAAAATTGTTATAAGTTATAGTATCCCAAATGATTATTTACAGGAAGAGCGCGCAAAAAACTGGACATCGGATTTATTTCATTACTGTTGTGGAGCCAAAAATTATGTCCTTGAAAACTATGTTTTTATAGGAAAGCTTAGGTTTGGATCCAAGGGTAACTGTTGTTAAAGATTATTCTATTTTCCTAGTTTTTAATTGGTTAATCTCTGCTTGCCTTATCGGGTCAGCTGCTTTCATTAAGAATTTACATCCGAGTACTTTTTTTTGCACCACCTGGTTTACTTCTGGCCTTAGCCCCGGGCGTGGCTAAAGCTAATGTAAAAGTAGGTATATTGAGAAGATTGATCAGTAGGTCAGCCATTAGTTCAGTGATTACTTTTAGTGATTAGTTCCAGCAGTTGTAACGTACCAGTAGCAGAAGCTGTTAACGTTTTAACGCTGTAAAGGTCCACAAGATTAAACTGCGAAAAGTCTCCAGTCCAGAGTTTCGGTTCCTCTTGTTAAGCGAGTGCCAGTTCAGTCGCCTACATTATCTCGACTGACGCCAAGAGAGACTAACCATAGCAACCGAGTAAACACAGCTAGAAAATCCCGAAATAATGGTGTTCGATGAATATGAATAAACTCAGTTTAACATAGTACTAAGGGAGAGTATAATTTTAGCAATAATGAAATAGAAAATCAAGTAACCCTTTTTTAATACTCTGGAATATCAGACGATTATATTACCCAACACCAAAAACAAGTTTTCCCTTAGCAATGTAGTAACGAACGAGTAACTTAATAGAATTCATTCTGGCTTGCGTTTATTTTTTTTAACAATACGGACAGGTGTAAAACTGTGTGCTCTCTCCCCTCCAGTTCTCTCATTGTATAGACCAGGGGCTTATGAAGAGAGCAACCGTGGATGCCAGAAGAGGAATAACATGGACCCTAATGGTTTCCCACGAAGATTTAGACTTTGCGGATGGCATTGTGTTGCTTGCTCATCGTCATCAAGACATCCAGAGGAAAACTAACGACGTGGTCACAATAGGCAGACAGGTTGGACTTAACATCAATACAGATAAAACCAAACTAATGAAGATCAATGCAAGATCAGACAAACAGGTTACCATCGACAACAAAAACAATGAAGAAGTACAAGAATGTGTATATCTGGACAGTAAGATAACAACTGATGGAAATTCTGAAATGGAGGTTCTACAAAGACAATCCAAGGCAAGACGGGCGTTTGCGGTACTTCGGAACATCTGAAGGTCTTCAAGGGTTGGCACCGAAACCACACTAAAGATTTTCAAGAGCAATGTTCTTGGAGTCCTTCTACATGGTGCAGAGTCCTGGAAGGTCTCACAAGTCACATACCACAAGATAGATGTATTTCAAACAAGATGTCCATGGAAAATACTCAAGATTTATTGGCTAAGAACCATCTCCAAAGAAGAACTTTACCGCAGAACAAGTACATTACCACTGTCAGTTGAGATTGAAAGGAGGAAACAGAATGACCCTGAATGCTATATCCAGGGTTGCTATGAGATGGACTTTTGCAGGAAAGGGGAAAATAGGACGACCTAAATTAACATGGAGAAGATCAGTAGAGAAAGAAATGAGAGAGGTTGGTTGGACCTGGAGCCTTGGTGACGGCCTTTTGTACTACCAAGCACAAAGAGGACTAAGTAAGTAAGTAAGTCAATGTCGCCAAAACAGAGTTTATGGTTATTAGCTCGAGGCAGAAACTACAGTCCTTGACAACACAATGAATATTCATATAGACGGTGTCCCCATAAACCAAAGCAATCAAACCAAATATCTTGGGCTTATCATTGACGAAAATCTCTCGTGGAAGGCCCACATTCACTGAATCTCTAAAGACGTATCCTCTGGTATAGGTGCTCTTCAGCGGGTCAGGTCATTTGTTTTAATGCACACTGCCATTAAAATAAACAAAAGTCTTACGGAGCTACACTTTGATTATTGCAGCGCTGTATGAGATGGCTCTACCAATGTGAACTTAGTGAGAAACTTCAAAACTTCAAATTCGTGCTATCAGAGATCACTAAATCTGGTTATGATACTAGTTCCAGATTTCTTCGTAACTTGCTTGGTTGGGATAATTTATCGGTTAGAAGGGCTAAACAAAAGGTTAATTTAATGTACAATGATCAACTTCCAAAAAAATACTGATGTCCGACATCTTTTCAGCAAATTATGAAATATATAGTTATGGTACACGACATGCAGATGACTGTCACTTTCCATGTAAATCAACTACACTTGTCCAATAGTCCTTGGCCTTTCAAGGTCCAAAACTATGGAATAGCATAGACAACAAAACACGTAATATCAAATCTTTCAATACATTTAAGAATATCATAAAAAAAAATCTATAATAGACAAAGATAGCAGCAGTGGCAAAATATCCCTTTTATAAAATAAACTATTGTTACTTATTGCTTCGTTGACAATTTTTATATAGGATTGTTTGAGTAATTTCAAGTTAGATAACTAGGCTATCTTAAAGATAATAATGCTGCGGAAAATTATGTTGTTAGTAACATATTTTATACGCAGTGACTCATCTATAGCAGCGTGTTGCAAGACTTGGCATTAACATTTTGTTCTCAAAGTAGTGCCAAATCGTGAGGAATCTGTCCTTGGTTACCATGATCAACTTCATGTAATATAACACATCCTTGGCGAGGTGTAAAATTAATTAGGGATCGTGACAAAAAAGCACATAGTGATCTACTACACATATATGTCTGGACATAAAACGGTACACATCACTGAACCTCCCTTTTA
Organism: Platygyra sinensis; assembly: GCA_019787425.1. NCBI lineage: Eukaryota > Metazoa > Cnidaria > Anthozoa > Scleractinia > Merulinidae > Platygyra > Platygyra sinensis. Next base: position 91,977 of record JAHPZR010003292.1, on the reverse strand, counting down.
TTTACCAGATCGTGAAAATCGAAAGATGTGGAAATTGTAGGAGCAGAAATCTAACTATTAAATTCTGTACTGGTACGCTTTAAATGTCTCTTCATATCTTTTTACAGGCAATAGAGCAAGACATAACCACCATTAAACCTTCTCACTGGAATCCACACAAGAAGATGGCGCGACATCTTCGTGTAGTCCGTGACGCCGCATTGCACTCTGGTAAAAAGTGGCGCAGTGCACTCTGGTTAAATCACTTTTTCCCAGAATGCATTCCGGCAATGCATTCTGGTAAAAAGTGATGAATTCGAGAATTCGTACTCCCTTTCATATATTCTTCTTAAATCCTAATTATGTTGCTGCTCGCTCGCTACGCTCGTTCCGCAGCAATTAATATCAGTTATACCATCAAATACAATACCATTGAAATATACTACAAATTTGCAAGTCACAGTTGATAAATTTCTAATCAGATATCTATAAATTCAAGCATCTTTTGCTTTTCTATAGACTCCCTCATCACTTGATTTGTATCAACTAATAGTAATAATAGGTGATATATACCATATATGTGGGAGGCGCGGTGGCCTCATGGTTACTGCGCTCGACTCCGGAGCAAACGGTCCGGGTTCGAGCCCTGGCCGAGAACATTGTGTTGTGCTCTTGAGCAAGACACTACTCACTCACTCACAGTGCCTCGCTCCACCCAGGTAATAAGCTCAGGCAGCTATGAGCCAGTCTTGGCTCCAAGGCTTCACTTCTTCTTCTTCTTCTTGGTGATAACAGCAATAAAAGTGAAAAAGTGAAGGGCTAAAAAGGTAATTTAATGTACAAGTGCATTAATATTCTCTGTAATTTGTTTGCCCAAAGAACACCGAATTACGATTTTCGTAACGCGAAGAAAAAGTTAATGCTCCCAAGACCAAGAGCTGATTACCTGAAGCGTAGCTTCAGTTACAGTGGCGCTATTCTATGGAACAATCTTCCTGAGGAAATACGTACATCAAAGTCCACGTTCCCATAGATAATTTCCAGATCAGTACTCCCACACTGTAAATATCTAAAAGCTTTTTGAGAATTTTTAATTATTTTTCTGTGTTAGACTGATGTTTTTAATCGTTTATAAATAAAGTTATCATTCATTCATTCAGTACCACAGACAAATCATTCACAGTGTTCTTTTCGCCCGTTGCGGCGTTAAATTTGATCTGCGAGTCAAAATCTCTGCTCGTTGAGTTAAAAATTTCGACCATTGAGTTACATGTGCCGTCAAGGCGAAAGAAAAGCTTATAATTGCTGCGAAGCCACCAGGCTTCGCAGCAGACTAATTTAGGTCGCGTTCGTGACCAGTCTGGATTGCCTGCGCCAGAAGCCAGGCTCATTTGAGATGTATTTTGGATGTATGTATGTCACCCCATTTGCCTCGATTTCAAGTAATCGAAATCGAAGCTCTTTGGATTCATAAGAATCCTGTTTCGTGCTGAGGGCACGTTTTCGCGGGCGAAGAGTTTGAAAGCAAGTGAAGGTTGTACAAATTCCCATGATTAAAGCCGATTTGTTTCTCAGAATATTTGAATCAATTCCTTAATCTTAGCACACACGCTTTGAAAGTGTTGAGGGGAAAAAATATTTTCCTAGTTGCGTTTTTCGTAGAATTTGAAATTATTATGCATTCCACTTAAACTGATTACTCGTTACAAAACTTTTGGGGCGCAAAATGGCAAATTTGAACGCTTTTGTGGATTTTGCATTGGCTGTTACTACACGTTATGAGAAGGAGTCAAGGGTGGAAAGATCATTTTTGACCGCTCCAGCACCAAGCAGATTTTCACCGATAGATTTGAACCGTCCGGCTTCCAAATCGAACACCAGATAAACTGAAAGGTGGATGCTTCTTCTCGTAGCATTCAATCGAAGATCCATGTAAAATCCAAGTGCCGTAAACACCAAATAATTTTCGAGAAATGCTCGAAGCGACCAGCATCTGCGGCCGGGAATTCGTGTGCTAAGGACGTGTGCTGCTGTTTGCTCATCCTGATTGGATGCATTCTTTAGCATCATCCAATCAGCGTGGAGTGACAGCGTGACTGCGGATGAGTTTTCAGAATGTCACAACGGCATTAAAAACGCAAGTCGTTCGAACGCCGAGTTAACGTAAAATGATTTTCAAGGAGCATTTAAACATCTAACAAGCAGTTTGGCAGTTTAACGGAGGAGGTCTCAGTGAACATCAATTGAAAACAGCATGGTACAAAATACATTGTTGTCATAAATTAATCGTGACGTGATGTGGTCGCGGTCAACGATAATGTGAATACTCGATTGAAGGTTTTCGCATGAGTGAACAGTTTATCGTGTTGACCTCAGTACGTTTTCAGAACAGAAACGTTTTTAAGCCCATTAGCCTTTGGCAAAATACTCTGTGATCTAGTAGCTCATGTTGACTATCACTCTACAATGCGTCCTAAATGACAAAAACATCTTCCACATAAATTCACTCGCAGCACTTCACTTTCCAATGGAAACTACTAGTCATATTGTTCTTTGGGTTTCATTGCTTTAATGCGATTTGATTGATGTCACGTTACGTGACGGATCAAGTTTCGGTTAAGTCACAAATTCATGTTATTAAAACGTCTCATTTTTACTTTTACTGGTAACGTTTAAGCATAAAGGCTTATTTTTAGAAAGAATACTTGTGTAAATCCATCTACTAAAGGACTCCTGAGTCTCTTAAACTAAGTTTAAGATTATCGCTATCCAATCACAGAACGTTTGTTTACACGTCTCTTTTTCCTGATTGGATATCAACGACCAATCAAAGTTCATCTATCAATTGAGAACAACCCAGTATCCGTCTTAGCCCCTGATTGGTTCCTTACTCCACCCATTTTCCCGACTTTCAGTGAATTAGGGCGTGACATTTTGAACATAAGCCATCTTGGATTTAAAAAATAATAGACTGCATTGTTCTCTAAACAATAGCCCATCGTCGTTCTCGGTTTCTGAATGGTTACCGAGTGTTTAAGCGTCCTTTACTACTTTGTTCAGAAATTTTAGAAACTTCTTGTGTACTCTCTTGTTTCCACAATACTTGTTTTGTAATGCTATACTTCTTCTGTGCTCATTAGAGTGAGCACAGGCACATTTTCTCAAAGTCAACTCTCGGCGATATTTATTTTATCGTCTTTGTATTTCTAAATTCATCGACTGAAAACCGGATGTCATCGTCAGAAAGCAGACGCTTACTTTTCGTTTCGAAAGTGAAGGAATATGGAGAATGTATATCGCGCTCCTTTTTCTATATTTCAGTTTCGTCCCGCCACATCAGAGATGATAATGGCGTTCACAAACTTTACTGGAGGAGCAAACCAGAATGAAGCATATGAAAAGCTCGAATGTTCGCTCGGTTGGACGGAGGGAATTAACGTACACTTGATTTACATAACAGCGTTTAACATTTTGTTATCTTTCACTGCTTTGCTGGGAAATGCCCTGATCCTTATTGCCCTTCACAAGGAGTCATCCCTTCATTCGCCATCCAAACTATTGCTTCGTTGTCTCGCATCAACGGATATCTCTATTGGTCTAATTGCAGAGCCTCTGGGGATTATCCGTTGGATTTCTCTGGTTAAGGAAGATTGGAATCTGTGTCGATATTCGTTCCCCTTGTATTATGTTGTAGGCTACACCTTGTCCTCTGTATCTTTGTTAACAATGACTGCAATAAGCGTAGACAGACTCCTGGCGTTGGTGTTGGGGCTGAGATACAGACAGGTAGTAACCTTGAAAAGAACATATGTCCTTGTGGTTTCCTTTTGGGTTGTGTCCACGACCGCTTCGACATTGTACCTTGAAAATGACGTTATTACCTACTGGTATGGCAAACTAATGATATTATCGTGTCTGTTTACCTCGATCATCTGCTACACAAAGATTTTCCTAGTTCTCCGTCACCATCAAATCAAAGAGCGAGGCCATGGACAACCAGAACGACGGAGCCAAACAATTTCATTGAACATGGCACGATACAAGAAGGCAGTGTGTACTGCACTGTGGTTGCAGTTTGCGTTAGCTGTTTGTTATCTTCCGTATGCTGTTATGTCAGCTTTGTATAACAGCATAGGACTACCTTCCTCCAATTTTCTTCCTTTTCAATTAGCAGTGACTCTAATTTATTTTAACTCGTCGTTAAACCCATTTCTTTACTGTTGGAAGATTCCTGAAGTGAGAAAAGCAGTAAAGGACACAATCAGACAAATTCTATGCTGTTCACCGCGTTAATTCATTCCAATAATACACTTTTAATACGCCAAGAAGATGAAGTTAAAAAATTAAAGCTGCTCAGAAGGATATTTCATCGAATTAGAACTAGCAGTTCATTCTCACTCTTACAGGGTAGAGATTTAAAACGTAGCGTGGAACTATATATGTGTGCATACAAACTCAAAGTATAAAATTGCTTGTATTAAAAGGCTCGCAGTGTTAA